>JACEFZ010008152.1:397500-416106 GCA_014155875.1 Cepaea nemoralis
CCTTTGGGGTCCCTGTAACTATGCCCTACTCTCCCTTTGGGGTCCCTGTAACTATGCCCTACTCTCCCTTTGGGGTCCCTGTAACTATGCCCTACTCTCCCTTTGGGGTCCCTGTAACTATGCCCTACTCTCCCTTTGGGGTCCCTGTAACTCTGCTCTACTCTCCCTTTGGGGTCCCTGTAACTATGCTCTACTCTCCCTTTGGGGTCCCTGTAACTATGCTCTACTCTCCCTTTGGGGTCCATGTAACTATGCTCTACTCTCCCTTTGGGGTCCATGTAACTATGCTCTACTCTCCCTTTGGGGTCACTGTAACTATGCTCTACTCTCCCTTTGGGGTCTCTGTAACTATGGTCTACTCTCTCTTTGAGGTCCCTGTAACTATGCTCTACTCTCCCTTTGGGGTCCTGTAACAATGCTTTACTTCTCCTTTGGTGTCCCTGTAACAATGCTTTACGTTCCCTCTGGGGTCCCTGTAACAATGCTTTACGTTCCCTTTTGGGCCCATGTAATACACCTGTAACTATGCTTTACTTCTCCTTTGGGGTCACTGTAATTATGCTCTACTCTCCCTTTGGGGTCCCTGTAACTATGCTCTACTCTCCCTTTGGGTTTTCTGTAACTATGCTCTACTCTCTCTTTTGGGTCCCTGTAACTATGCTCTACTCTCCCTTTGGGGTCCCTGTAGCTATGCTCTACTCTCCCTTTGGGGTCCTGTAACAATACTTTACTTCTCATTTGGGGTCCCTGTAACAATGCTTTACGTTCCCTCTGGGGTCCCTGTAACAATGCTTTACGTTACCTTTGGGGCCCACGTAACACACCTGCAATTATGCTCTATTCTCCCTTTGGGGCCCTGTAACTATGCTCTATCCTCCTCTGGGATCGCCTTAACTATGCTCTAAGCCCCATTTGGGTCATCGTAACTATTCTATATTCCCCCTATGAGGCCTCTGTAACTATGCTTTAATTTCTCTTTCTCACCTCCCCCCTCCCAGTCCCATGTAACACATCTGTAATCATGCTTTACTCTCTTTTATCGCTTCTCCCGCACCGGGTAAAACACCAATAACTGTGCTTTATTTTCCCTTCCCCCTTCTCTTCTCCCCCCCCCCCCCCCCATCCCCAAGCTATCGTTTAATTGTACATTCCTGCTAATGTAACCGCTCCCTAGTTATCATCAAAAAGCGGTTCTCAAAGTCGACATCGCGACCACCCCGGGAAAGTAGTCGTAGAAATATCAAAAGATAATTGGAATAGAGCAAAACTGATCAGGGTACACACCCGAGGAGACACGAGGAAACCTAGACGTAGGCAGGTGGTGTCTTGTTGTATCCGACTGGTTCCAGCAGGCATAGCATGGTCAGAGATACGCACAGGACACTGCAGAAGGCGACTGAGTAACGAGGACAGTGGCGGATTCTAGAAAGGCCTATGTATTGTGGAGCTAGTTGATCAGATCCATTGGGAGAGCAGGCCTGCCTAGCATATCTCTAAATGGGCTGGCAATGGAAATAAGTCGTCACCATCGTCATCTTCCACTTTTGCGGTCAAGCGTCATGTGAGGAATAGCTGACGTTCCAGCTCCAGATGGGTGGCACTAGACAGTGACATTTCGTTTGACTGTATAATGTATTGAAAGAAGTGGTACATTAAGCTGAAGGCAACTCACTTCCATGGAACTCGACTATTTTTCTTACTGTTCAACGATATAGTGGAGTCGAATGGGTAGACCATCTCGACGTGAAGATATTGGTGCTGCAGGGAGTGACCGGAGGAGCTAGCAGACACTCAAAACTTCGAGGAAAGACCAGACGGGCATATAATCCGACTGCTACTGGTACCATTAGTATTGGGACTCTTCGTTGGCTGTTGTAGATGATGACGGAGCACAAATGGGAGATTCCCCAGTGCTGTGATGTCGTTCTTGACTTAACTTAGCTCAGCTCAGCTCAACTATTCAACCGTTTAAACCTCTCTGCTTAAGGCCTGTGTATGCGTTATGAAGGTCAGGCTGGCCGAATGGAGAAGAGCCCTCTGTCATGAAATACTGAAGAGTTAACGATTCCCAGATGGACGACTGTATACACCGACTAACCAGGTAGGAGAAGGGTTAACCAACAAAGGAGTGACCAGGCGCATGTGTTTCTAGGTCAAGACCCAGAAGGAGGCTAACCGCGCAGGTAAAACGGTCGAGTGGAAAGATTGGTTTGGGACAAAGGCCGACAGTATTATGGGACAAGCATATTGCAGTATGGATGGGAAACGGTCCCGAGCGGTAATTTTCCACTAATCAATGATAATGCAGTCTGGATGTGAGGTGTCCAGCAATGTCAAGGACTATGCGGCTAAAATGACCGATATAAAGAGGGTCAATTCTTTGTGTAAAGTTAGTGTGTGTTCCAAACTGACCTGAAGGAGATATGTTCTTGAGTGGGAATAGAAATACACGTCCCTAATGATGGAAAGAGGGGATAATAGTGTGTTATTCGCTAAGTGTTATTTCGATTCCAGGAACATAGATGCCTAAATAAGGTTTCCATACCAGTGCGGGACTTATCAACTGAGAGATGACACAGATGGCTGTGGTCAAGATCACCCAGTGTTGATAACCCACAAGAAAGCACTTTAAAGTAATAAAGCACGACACTTGTGCATAAGAAAGGAAGGAAAAGAAGTGGCATCTTAATAAGTCAGGAGGACAGAGAATGGAAAATAGAGATCATACAAACTAAAGAAAAAAGACTCAAATTACTCAGTATCAAAGAGTTGCAAGGTGCATACAAAGTGCCTATATCAATTAAGTGTAGAACTTTTACAGGACAAAAATAGAGAACACTAGAAACTCGATGTGTTTTTCCAGGATGGAATTAAGAACGCTATAAGATAATAAAGACCATACAGTTTACGCTGACAGCATATGGTGATCGGATTAAATACATTCATACAGTGGTGAACATTTTTTCATTACAAAAAACGGATATATCTACTGACTCAAGCAGACGGAGCTGTCAGGGTGAGACCGTTCTGTTATATCTATGTCATGTCCTGTACTCTAGCTGAGAGAAGAGACGAGAGAAACCACGGAGACTATCTATCAACATCTTATCTGGCAGCCACACTAGAAGAACATAACAACTACATAGACAATATCCATACATACACCAGACATAGTTTTTTATTAATAAATCTTTTATCTTATCGTTGAAAGGAACTGTTGTCGGAGTATGTGTTGAGGGAATAATAGAGAGAGTGAAAGAAATAGATATATGGAAGGGAAGACAGAAGAGAGGAGTGTAGACCAAAGTCAGTCAATAATCCCAACAGATAATAAGTTTAAAGATGTGCTTGTTGAGTCCAGTCTCCTCTCTGGAATTTAACAGGACACCCTCGTTCTGACACATCCGATGTGCTGATGCTGAGCTGGGGAGGGGGCGGAGGGAGGAGGGGGGGGGGGGGGGGGTTCAACCCCTACATCGATCAAAAATGTTGACTTCTCGTCCTTGACTTGGAGACGTAAATTACAAGTACATCTGAAATCAGCGTGGATTCCCCCGATGGCGAGGGACACTGTTAATAGAGGCAATGAATGAATCACCCAAATAAACGAGAAGTAGATTGTGAGCTTTACTAAAACACGACTACAGGAGACAAATTGGACGTTGCGGCCAAAGCCTTCGTCAGCACTGGACAAACAAATACAAACCAACACAAAACTACATGAAACACACTATGACAATATTAAACTATTAAACTAATTAAAATAAAATGTACTCATCTGAATACTGTGTCCTAGCTTGGAAGGTCTGACACACGTAGGGCGCCAGTGGATCAATAGACCGGATGTATGGTGCCCGTTAATGTGTTAATGTGTTAATGTTAATAGAGAAAGCAAACTCACAAGAAAAATTCAGTCCAGCACTACTAGAAGTAGCGTGTATGGACTATTCTTGAGTTCAAAGCGAGCTAGCGCCAAAAAAAAAAAAAAATATATGCTTCACAGCCGAGTTCAGAATAGCTGAAAGATTAAGAGTGTTCCCTCTTAAACTTCCTTTGCGATTATGATGAGGCAGTGGGTTCATTACCAACACCGTTCAGTAGGACGTAAACGTTGATTTCTCTTTCAGAAATCAATAGCAAAGTACTGAACGTAAAATTGTCTAGAAAATTAACTTGGGGTAGATCACAACGTCCTACAAAAATATGAAACCCTGTGATATGTGACCCATTCTACAGGTGGCGGAGTGGTGGGTTTATTTCACAGGTCGGTTTGTTTGAACCTACATGTTGTCTTCCCGTCCTTGACTTGGGCCTACACGAATGCCTACGCAAAGGCCAGCATGAAGGCCTACCGAAAGTCTACACAAAAGCCTACATGAAGCCCTGCACGAAGGCCTACCGAAAGTCTACGCAAAGGCCTACATGAAGCCCTACATGAAGCCCTGCACGAAAGCCTACACGATGGCCTACATGAAGGCCTACACGATGGCCTACATGAAGGCCTACCGAAAGCCTACACGACGGCCTACCGAAAGCCTACACGACGGCCTACCGAAAGCCTACACGACGGCCTACACACGAGTCACAAGTAATGACAGACAACCGTTGGCGTTAACCTGCATGGTTTACAACAGTGGAGAATAAACTGGCACGCAAACATCAGTCTAGTGCTCTCTCTACTAATAGTAGCGAGTGTATGGGGCTAAGCTAGGGTTCAAAGCGAGAGGGAGGATCCCAGATGAAGGAATGGGAATTGTGTTAGGTTGTACAGTATACTTCACAATCGTATGCTAAGTTGCAGGGCCGCGCGGAAGATTTTCTCAGTATGATGCTAGTCTTCGAAATGCCGCCCCTTAAATGTGTTTGGTTTAATTATTGAATGGTTCAAACTTTATTTTGATTTCGCTGCTTATGCCGCTCCCTTACGGTGCCGCCTGATGCGGGCGCCTCTCTGTATCATAGCACGGCACGACCCTGCTAGGGTATATGCCTGGATTACATCTATGAAGTCTGGACTATAACGGCACATGTCGAGGCCTACAGACGAGTCACTAGTAATGACAGACACACTGGCACCTTGCCGTCTTGACAGACGATAGGTTGCTACATTATGCTACACAAAAAGGTATAATAACTGCAACCCATAGCACAAAGCCTGGGCTGAATTACAGAGACCACGTGTTGCCCATGCAACATGATCAATCTCAAAGCCTGTCTGGTTTACTGCAGAGGAAAGGTAACACAAATACATCTGGAACAAGACAAGCTGCAGAAGCTGCTGGATCAATACCGCAATGCTCAAACTGTCAACCTGTAGGAGCTTCAATTCTAGACCAGCTGCCGACCAAGGCTTAGGGTCTGGTCAGCGCAGCTATGACGTTTAGTCTTTAGGTTGCATTTTCTCGCACTAGAATAAGGCTTGTACCCTCCCAATTGCTCTCCTTCGCCCAAAGCCGTTGGCACAATGTGAGGTGAAGGGTTTGTTGAGCGTCGCCCAACATTCGGTGCTAACAGAAAGCAGGTAGTACCGTCTATTGTCTTACGGTATCTCCATCATAACTGACTAAGACCTAACTTTAAGGGTAGCAGAGACAGAAATAGACCGACATAAATTAGGTTAGATTAACAGATTCAGTGTCGAAGGATAATATATCGTCACATGTGAACTCTCATTTGGACAGAAGGACGATATATCGCCATATTATAGTCATCGTGTTATTTGTTTTCTTTCGTGGTATCTTTTGCAATTTTAATGCTTACTGAATTCAAATTTACATTATGGTACTTGTTCATGTGATTGTGCACCATATTTGGTCCAAACCTACTCTTTGTTTGCCATTGAATCATTGAATCATGGAATCAACTAAGACGGTGACATGGAGGAGTATCATCGACAGAGTTGATCTAGAACACACACCAAAGCCCTTGATTTGTGAAGATGTGTGCATGTCTACCCCAGCACACGAGGATGGTGCCTAGTCTTAGCACCTATTGATTTTCTAACTGTGTGAGGTGATCGCGAAAACATTCCTCTGTCCAATGTTATGGGACCGCGAGTAATAAAACATTGACCAGTTTGAGAAGCTCTAGAAAGTCCGTTGACCTCAATACGTTAACCACTTATCCATTTTTAATTTCCGCGCCGAAAGAGCTTGGGAATTTGGCATATCAGCCTGGTCGTGGTTGACTAGTCTTGCGTGACCAGCACAATAGGCTGGTTCCAACCGGTTCAGTGTTGCCGACATCTAGGCAACCCGCGCGGGTGTTATCCCTGGCGTCTTCCACCTGTAAACGCTATCTTTAAATGAGACATACCCATGGATACTGTCTCCCTGGAGTTGTTGGTGTACAGAAACTACTAATGCGTGTTCGTTGTATATTATAAAGATGGCCGTGGCTTAGTGGGTTGTTGTTTTTTTTTGGGGGGGGGGGGGGGGGGGGGGGGGGGGGGGAGGGGGGGGGGGGCCTCGCTGACTTTAAGCGTAGCCCATAAACGCTACTTTCTAGTAGCACTGGACTGAATTTTGCGCGTGGATTAGCTTTCCCTAATACGAGTGTCTCTCGCCATCAGGCGAACCCACTCCGACTTCAGAGGTACTTGTAATTTACGTCCACAAGATATTTACGAGAAGTCAATATTTTAGTCCAACTGACCGATGCAGAGGCTGAACCTCCTACCTCAGCATCAGCACGACGGATGTTTAAGAACGAGCGCTCTTATATATTCGGCCATGCTTGCCTCCAGTGGACTTAATTATCAGCACAGTTGTTGTTGAGTTGAGCTAAGAACCGACATCACTGCACTCAGGACATCCCCATACGTCCCCCGTCCCCTCGTTCAACAGCCAGCGAAGATTCATACTACTAATCGTTCCCACAGCTATCTGATTAAAAATTCTCCTGGTCTTCCCTCTCAGTCGTGAGATTCTTCCAGAACCCCTGCCGATCCCCCGCAATCTCATTCTTTCCATATATGGGTTCTCAATCTGTTCCCCCGCCTTCTCCACCTGGTCCCACAAGCGCAAGACCACCCCTGCCCTTGTCCTTAGGCAAACTACCACCAAGTGGTGCATATCCTGCCAGCCTATCAGCTTGTTCATTCCCCCCCCTCACCACCCCCCCCCCCCCCCCGCATGGTCAGGGTAAATAATCCATACAATTCTCACAATCTGTGACCTCTGAAGCGACGATAGACATTCCACACGAAACTTTCCTTTCTCTATCTTACTAAGCATACTCTTTGAATCCGTAATGAATACAGTTATGTCATTATCATTAATGATAATTATGATGACATACATGTCATTATCAGCACAGTGGTGAGGGTTATATCCCCAGAAGCAGCATAGTCTGTTTTCGGCTAGTACGGTCAGTGGTCGAGCCAGCATCGTACAATGTATACTGGACGAGGACGGGAACTGGTCAGCTTACCTCATAATGCCCTGATCTAGAATGCATTAGATATATCGGACAAACGAAGAAGAAAGACGAAGAAGAAGAAGAAAAAGAAGAAGAAGAAGAAGAAGAAGAAGAAGAAGAAGAAGAAGAAGAAGAAGAAGAAGAAGAAGAAGAAGAAGAAGAATCAGGAGGAGGAGTAGGAGGAGGAGGAAGCAGACGAACAAGAAAAACAAACAAGGAGAGTAAGAGCAGAAGAAGGAGAAAAAGACGAAAAGGAAGAATGTGTTAATGTAAAACACGTATTACACTCAAAAGCCGAAACTGTTTGCCTATCAAAATGCCAATGCCGAGGCAACACGCCAGAACGCTTGATGTTAGTGGTATTCATAAAAACCCGCTCAGGACTCACAAAAATGGTACCCCCAGGATCCTTCAGGCAAACTGTGGTTTTATGTTATCGATTACATATCCTGTCGTGTCCCACTTTCTGTGACCTTATTAGCATAGAACTATCCAGAAGTAACTCCGTCGTCCTAATTTTACCGTCGCTGTATATGTGAGCCGGCTCTAGTGAAGGGGTTACGAATGAAATTCGTAATCCTGCATACCGCGTTCGAAACACAGCTGCAGGCGATGTGGCAGCTGACCGCCTTGCGTTGGTTCCTATACACAGGTATGAGGGTCGGTCTTTCAGAACGCTACGGCAAACTGCCAAACGTAAACTTGCCAAGAAATCACAAACAGCATTAAAAATAAAAACACTGGGATTGACTACCCTGCCCAGTAAAGGATTGCAACTAACTTTTTTATATGTGTGATAGCGCTATCGCATCACAGACTTATAGCAGGAAATTGCTACGAGAAAATATGTTGTTATATGTGCCAAAAAGATGTGGAAACGTCACTCGTTAGGGGACGCAGAGGTGTTTCCAAGGCACCAGGGCAGGGTTATATACTGGCCAAGACCTATTGACGCGTCCACGTCGAGCGTCCTGGGCAACAGGTCCCTTCGGGGTCCTGGCTAAAGTCAATAGGATCGCCGATTCCTCCGAAGTCGGAGAGTGTCTGCCTGTACGGCGAGGAACCACCAGTCTGCACACCAATAAGCCAGACATGGGACAACGGATACTCACGCAAAACTCAGGTCCTGTATGACATCACACTGATGTTGGACAACAGGATGCCTTCATCCGACATACAGGACTTCGCGTTGGAGCTAAAGCCAACGAACACAAGCAAGCAAGCAAGTCACTCGTTAGTAAAATTATTGTAACTAAAAGATATGGAAACGTCACCCTTTAGTAAAATCATTATTAACAAAATGATTAGTTAAAATATCAATTATTATCATCCAAATATAGCTATTATTGTTGTTGTTATTTTATTATTTGTATTATTATTTATTCTTTATTGTTGTTGCAACTACTTTTCTTGTTTCCTCGACTACTGTTGTTAGTTTTTACCATTCATCTATGGCTACTACTGCTATTACTGCTGCTACTACTACTACTACAAACACCACTACTACTTCTCCTACAACAACAACAACAAAAACAACAACAACTATTACTACTACTACTACTACTACTACTACTACTACTACTACTACTACTACTACTACAATAACTGCTACTACTACTGCTACTACTACAACTACTACTACTACTACTACTACTACTACTACTACTACTACTACTACTATTACTACTACTATTACTACTACTACTAGTACTACTACTACTACTACTATTACTACTATTACTACTACCGCTGCTGCTGATTTCCTGTTTCTTTTCTTTATTGTACTGAAGCTAATTTACCTCCTCCTTCTTCTATTTCTCTTCCTTTTCCTCCTTTTCCTTCTCATCTTCTCTTTCTTCTGATTTTTCCTCGTTCATCGGTTAGCATTTCTTCTTCTTCTTCTTCGTTCATCCGGAGTTTTTTTTCGGATGTGATTGCGTTGTGCCTGTTTACAGCAGAGCTGCGTTCTTGCGCCGTTAGGCCGACACATCCGACTTCTGCGGGCATTTGTTGACCGGGTTAACCTTCCCGGGGGGTTAGCATTTTATTTTGGGACCTAACTCCGCCAGTGTATCTATCCAACTCTTCTAGAAAGAGAGAGAGAGAGAGAGAGAGAGAGAGAGAGAGAGAGAGAGAGAGAGAGAGAGAGAGAGAGAGAGAATGAGATGGAAGAGACGAGAGAGAGATAAGAGAGAGGAGAGAGACGAGAGAGGGAAAGGGAGAGAGAGACAGAGACAAAAGAGAGAGAAGATAGAAATAGAGGCAGAAAGGAGATTGAGAGAAGAGAGAGATAGAAGACAGAGGAGTGGAAGGGAAGAGAGAACCTTCTTGACGCGGTTGTTAAATGAGGCTAAGACACGGACACGGATAAGATTCAGATACCAGCTACAAAATAGGGCATAGGTCAGGACAGAACTGTATCTTGGACTTACAAATGTAGGCCATTAAGCACACCTAATAGTTTTTAAAACAGAGGGTTCAACCACTGCACCAATCAGCTGGACTAAAATGTTGGACTTAAATTACAAGTAATTCAGAAGTCGGAGTGGGGTCGCCTGATGGCGAGGGACATAGATTTTTGTTAGGACACAACAGGCTGAAATACCAGAAGAACTAATGTATTACTAGTGTTTATGTATTGCTAGGAGAACTATTAGACTATTAGTGTTGAATATTTAGTGCTATGAGAACTATAATACTATTAGTGTTGACACTGTACTGTGTGTGGGGGGGGGGGGGGGGGAACCCTATCGTACTATTAGTGTAGGTGTTGTATTGTTGGGGGAACTAGTGGACTATTAGGAATGATGTTGTATTGTTAGGAGAACTTCTTCTTTGCGTTCATCCGGAGTTGTTTTTTTTTCAGATGTGATTGCCGTGTGTCTAGTTAGGCACCCTTGGGCCGAAACCCTTAGGCCAACACATCCGACTTTTAGCGTGCATTTTTGACAGGTTAGCATTCCTGTGGGACTCTCACTTTTGTGGTGCTGTCCACATCCCAGTTTGTCAAGTTGGAATGGTCGAATGCTTCTCGATGAGCCCTCAAGGGAAGGCAGGGACAGTCCATGGCATTTTCCGCCTTCCATGGTGGCTTCCATAGTTGCACGTGGCTTCCTGGTGCTGGGCTCACGGAGGGAATCGTCACGTCCTGCTCATGGCTGCTTTAATTCCTCACTTCAATATATTGGGCATTTCGTTCGCCCTGGGCTGTTCCCGCACAAACCAGACAGGTCTGCAGACAGTATCCACTCAGCGAGTTTTCGATTCGGACATGTGCTTGTCGTTGTGCCCGTCAGAGCTGTTCTAGGCACGGCGGACATTCGGAAAACTACCTAGTCAGAGCTGTTCCGAACTAGCGGCATTCGGAAACTAGGTAGTCAGAGCTGTTCCTAGCACGAGAGACATTCGGACAAGACATTTCACTCGGACGTAAATGCGTAGTGCCAATTTTTATTTTGCCGCCCGTAGGATGGCACTTCAGACTTCGGCGGGCATTTTTAATGAGGTTAGCTTTCCTCGGATTTCGAGGCACGTTGGGCTTATTGTTGTGATGTCGCCCACATCTCAGCTCGTCATGATAGAACGGTCAAAGATATCACGGTCAACACTCAAGGGAAGGCAGGGGCAGACCATGCGCATTCCCCGCTATCCAAGGAGGCTTCCATAGTTGCAGAGCCGGCACATATTGCTCTGAGACTGGGCTCACCCGAGGAATTGCCACGTCCTGCTCATGGCTGCTTTAATTCCTCACTTCCATCTATTGGGCATTTCGCTTGCCACTGGTCGCTCAAACACAAACCAGGAACGGTCAGTCTGCGGACGACATACACTAGGTAAGCTTTCGCTTCGGACTTCGGACCACGCAATGGATTCGCTAGCCAGGCGTTCCATTTCGTGTTAATGAGACGTTTTTCCACCTTGACTACACTCTCTGAGTATAGATACAGACATTTTTCGTAACCATTTCATGTGACTGGGGCACTTTTCTACCTTTAGTACTCGCTCAATAGGTAGGCTACATGTGCTGCCGGCTCAGCACCTTACCTCCGTGCGGGTTCAGTGAGCGAGAAACGGCCAGGCCCTCTCATCCGGGGATCCCTCATATCCCCCAGTTGAGAGCCTTCGAACTGAAGTATCTGAACTAAGCATGTAGCGTGCTCAGCATCTCACTTCCATTTATCGGTAGATGATTTTAGGATTTCCAGAAAGGGGGGGGGGGGGGGGGGGGGGGGTAATTAAGATTATTTCAAGATCGCGTTAATACAAGAACCGACTACTTGATATTGTTTTTCCCTCTATAATTTACAGTTCTGTACTTCTCGCCCTTCTGAAATTCGTTTTATACCGTAAGTAGACCGTAATGACGTTCTGAACATATGGTGAGAAAAAGGGGGGGGGGGGGAGTGGTGGGGGTTGAGAACCACTGGTCTAAAGGAAGTAAACCTGGCACAAATATATGGTGTGTTTTTAATGACTGTGCAGTGTTTGGAAATATTGCCAGTCCAAGTTTTGAATTCACCCTCTGTAAAGTTCACGCAACATAATAGGTAAATACAAAACTTGGACCGGTAATGTTTTAAAACACTGCACAGTCATTAAAAATGCATCCTGTACATGCCGAAGTCGGACATACTGACCTTTGAGGTGCATAACTACGCATGACGCACTTCCTTCAACAGAGCAAAGAAGAAATTTCTCCACAGAATCTTAACATAATTTGTGTTTCGTTTTACATGATCATATCCTGCCGCAGTCAAGATCTTTTTTCTTATTTCTTCGTGCTCCAAGTCGACATTTCTGCATCCTGAATGTGACAGAAGGGTGTTTGGGTTGGTGACTTACTTCCTTTGACCCAAGAAAATCTCAACAATTGGGATCTTGTATGGGGAAGACATGGAGAGAGCTATAGTAGATAGCTTGGCGTGGGTTAGCTGAGGGTCTAAACTGGAATAAAGGGCACAATAAGATTTGTAACAAGTTATTCAGTCTCATATGGGTGTAACTAGGCACCTCACTACAAACTCTAGACAGGTCACATAACAAAAGCGTCCCGTTTAACAATTATTAGAATACAACACAACCCCTCCCCGGCACATAAATGTCCCCTTTTGAGAAATGCTGCCAGCTTAACTATTTGACACCGAATACGTCATGGTGTTATCAGACAGGCGGTGGGATCAACACCTTGTGCCGCATATACTGAAAGAAAGAAGATAAAATGGGTTGGGTGTCTAGTTAGAATTCAATATCACCAATTAACAACACTGGCCCTACGTCAAAGAACATCTGCTTCTTCTTCTTCTTTCCTTCGCTAGACATCTGCTAAGGGAGCAAGAGGACGCCCGATAAGAAAATGGAGTGACGACATGAAAGACATTGTACAATCACAAAGGATGACACTATCCAGTGCACTCCACTGGACACTGGAGCGTAAACTATTCATCCCCACGATGCTTGACGGCGTAAGTGGAAGATGATGATGATGGATGATATGATGATGATGATGATGATGATGATGATGATGATGATGATGATGATGATGATGATGATGATGATGATGATGATGATGATGATGATACAAATCACCACCGCAAATGTAAGACATACTTACAACTCTCCATAATATAGTTAGCAAACTTTCTCAACGAATTATTCTGCGCCATGATTTAAACAATATACGGAGGGATAGTATATACTTCAAACTAATAAATAGCCTGTCTATCGAAACATAAACACGGCCGCCTGTTAGTTTTAAAATGCTGTATAGACGGAATATATACTCAGTAGATAGCATACGTTGTGTTATCTTAACCTCCGCCCTACAATAGAAAGTCAAATGATAAGATAAGCTCTTCATTCAATAGTTACACATTTAAATTGACCTTCCGCACAATGACAAAGTACATAATTACGCAAGTTTGCAGTCACTTGTGAAGCAAACGGGACTATAAGAGCTGTGAAAAAAAGGCTGGACAGAAAAACCATTGCAGGAGATCCTCTTCCTGGAACGTCAAGTATTCTTTGCCCACATTGTCAAAGAACATTTCGAGCCACTATAGGCCTTATCAGCCATCTTAGAACTCACGGCTCCATACTTTCAACCCCGCTGGATGAAGTGAATGGTCATCATCATTCTTGATGGACAAACAACTATAATAGTATATCACCGAAAACTCTAACAAATCATCTGTTTATTCGCTCTCTCGTTTTGAGCTGATTTGTGTGTGCGCTAGCTTTCCTTATTGCCAGTGCACCTCGCCATCAGGCGAACCCACTCCGACTTCAGAGGTACTTGTAATTTACGTCCCCCAAGTCAAGGACGAGAAGGCAACATTTTAGTCTAACTGACCGGTGTGGGGTTAAACCCGCTACCTCGGATCACCACACTGGTAGTTTAAGAGCTAGCGTTGTTATCCATTCAGCCATGCTGACCTCATAATCATAATACTAACATAAGGACTCTCTGAGACCAACCTTGGGGACTAGTGAAAACCTCAAGAGGACAGTTCTGATTCTGACTCATAGTCATATAAACCACAGGAAATTGTGTTTGAACACCTTGTGCTGAAATGCAAGCGTAATTCCATTATTGAGACATCACTACTAACATTGGAATTTATGTTTTTGCTCCCTAGCAAAAGTCTATGCCTGATAGGATAAAATATGGGAGAAACCAAATGGGCTGATTTGGACACATAAACCCTGGACGGAAATCCTCTATGCGGAGGATACACCTATTGCCAAACCACCACTGCCTTGTGGGAGTTCTTCTAGGTATAAAGGCTAGAGCAACAAATCCGGACATAAAATGTGGACAGACAGAGCTCAAAAGTCCGGGAAGGCAAATTTGCCTATGGGAAGAGGAATCCGGACAAGAAACCTCAACCGTCGAAGTCGGAAGATGTTGGCTCAATTTTCATGGGACTAGAAAACACACATCAACGCACCACAATGGACACCACACATAGCAAACGTCGATTGGAGAAGAGGCAAGAATAATACTAATAATTGTTTTTTTTTTAAATCAACAGCCTTAAATTCTGCACTCTGTGCATTTCATGTTGTAATTGTTCCATACCTATTTAATATATATGCAGAAATGTAATGAAAAACGTCAAACATAATGAGACCAGAGACAGTGTTTATCCATTTATAACTGGTGGAAATCCAATTCCAGGACTTTGATGTGCAGATGACACGGTCTTTCTCTCAAATAGTGCTTATGTATTACAAGCGCCGATCATATCTGTCAAGAGACACAGTATGAAATCACAATCTTTTACTAAATTTCAAAAGCAAAAACTATTATAAAAATAATGTCCACGGACAAAACTATATGCCTGATCACAGATCACATTTAAAATGTTTCAAACGTTAAATATCTTGGCTAAAAGAATCAACAACTATGAAGGCCGTTCAAAAGAAGACACGTGTAGATACGCCATAGCGATGCAGAGGTTGAATAGTAGTAAGAACCTATGGTACAACACCACAAATAAAATACATTTATGAGACCATGCATCTGTACTGTAACAACAAACGGATATTTAACATGGACTATTTCGCAAACACTAAAGAAGAAAGATGGGGCTGTTGAGTTAAATGTTTCAGTATGGTTCTTAGAATCAAGACCAAGAAGAAGAAGATATTAAAACTGGTTCGTAAACAGTACCCAAGTCTCGGAAACTAATAGGGAAAGCTAATCCACACGCAAACATCAGTCCAGCACACTGGAAGTAGTAGCACGTATTTGGACTACGTTTGAGTTAAAAGTGAGCGAACACATAAATATATATATATATATAATTGGCCCATATATATATATATATATATATATATATATATATATATATATATATTATATATATATATATATATATATATATATAATATATATATATATATATAAGTAAAGGTCTCATTTACACGCCTTATAGACACATTGGGCCAATGTTGTTAGAAAATATGTTTATAGACCGATGGGCACTCGCGGCTGATGTGATCATGATCTCACCGGCTGCCTCTACTTCGCAAAACATTTCCTGTTACTCATTTAGGGGTGGGTGGACAGAGGATATCATCTCACTGTGGAGTTTACGGAAACGAGAGAGCTTATCAGTTAGTTCAGGCACTGGCAATAGAAGGACAATGTGATGTGCGTGTTACATACCAGCAAAAGAAAAGAATGATCAAATCAGCCAGAAAGACACTAACACCAGCTCAAGACTATTACCACCTTGTGGACAAACCAGAATAAATCATCAGAACCTTAGAACAGGATACAATAGATTACGCAACCATATGTATACACGATTTACGATTGGTGAATCAACCATGTTAGACCAAGAAGACGGTGGAGAGATAATATATATACAGACCTACAAGCTCTTGGAATCAACGACTGGCAAGAGAAGGTCAACCAGAGAGACGAATGGAGACGGATTGTATCTGCAGCAGAGAACCTCAAAGGCTCGAAACGCTGAAAAAGAAGAAAAAGAAGAAGAATCAACCATGTGCACATGTGGTTTGGCGCCGCAGTCTGCGGATCATGTTCTTCTTCTTTCGTTCGCTTGAAATATGTCTGTATCTGCTATGTTTGCTACTGTATGGACTTCACTCATTGGCCCATAGAGTGTATATCACATACTTCAAGCCTTCAATTTACGGTTTTCATTTGTTTCTTGTAGGACTTATTCGTTTTTCTGTTCGCCCATGTTATTCTTTGCATTGTCCTCAGAATCCACATTTCCACTGCCATTAAATGTTTCTCATTTTATTTTCTTAACTTTAATTAATTATAAATATACAGGAAAAGCCAACTTTGTACAATCAAAAAGAAACGACAGTCTTTTTAAAATTGTCGTGGTAAACAATTCAAATTACTGTGTGAATATGTATACTGTTGTTGGTGTCTTCGTTACTCAAATACAGATGACGTCGTTTGGGTGGATCCCTAAAACGCAATCTTGCGAATTACTCCAGTGGTGCGACCTTACCTTATTTTAATTGACATGCTTCTTTCTTGTACAACACTGCGTGACATCACTGTTGTTGAAACGTGCCTTCACACTGAATACCCTTTCTGTGGCAATTTCAGTTGTTGGGACACGGGCTCGCGGTGTGTTTGTTATGTACCCAAGTGGTCAGTCAGCATAGCCGAATTGATCAGAGCGTTAGCGGGTTCAACCCTTACACCGTGTCGCGAGATTGCCATGAGTTAAACAGATAAATATTCCCGACGTTTGCTTGGCGTGTATTTTCAGCACCATTATTTTACTAACTGGAAAAACACCGCGGATGTCAAAATCTCAGGACAATATTTGTAGCTGCACGTGTACATCTATAACGGATTTGGAACGGTCGGTGTTGATGGTGACAGGTCCTGGCATCGCCTTGATTAGTTTGTCTACATTTGAATGTAAATGGAAGCAGTGGGGTCAGCCCATCTACACATTTGGTGTTGAGTTGAGAAGGAAGGGATACACCGAGTTGGCAGTTCATTACCAGTTAGAATCACATATATTGTCACACGGAACAGAAGATTGACAAGTTTGTCAACATTTGAATGCAGATGGAAGCCGTGAGATCACAATGGCAGATGTAAAACGGAAGTACTTAGTAGGGAGGAAAACAGTACATATGTCAATTCTTGGTTTCCGGAACATGAAGAGTTTGACGGGGTTATTTGCAACTGTTGTTGGAAGTCGTCATAAAATTCGCTGGCTTGTTTTGAGAATCTTAACAATTACTGACAACTTTGACAGGATTTAAGCCCGGAAAAATAGATCCTTGCAAATGGTTGATATGTCCAAATAACACCTGTGTAGGGGGAGAAGAGGATAAAGTCACGTGGACAACTTTGGTAGTTTGCCATATAAACTCTAGTTGTGACCAGCTAGGGAGGACTTGAAATTATGCCTTTAGTCAGAGTGCCAGGGCACGGCAGCGCCTAGTGGAAATTAATATCTACCGTGTGTTAATTAGTGACTTAATTTACACGTGCCTATAATGGCAGATGTAGATATGATTGATAGGACTGCAGTGGTGCCATTTAAGGTTCCCTACCAGATCCAAGGAAGCTCAATAAAGTTTTGGGAAGGAAGAAAATCCCAGTTCGGAAGAACACCAGTTCGGCAATCAATAAAGATTGCTTACAGACGTGATTAAAAGCTAGAGGGAGGTTGATTCACCCCAACATAGTGAAGATTACAGTTGCCCCATACAGCATTAAACAGTGGTAACGAACCGAGGAACCGGTTTAAGAGTAACTAGTGTTAGTACAGTAACAATTAACATTAGTAATTAGCACTTGCGGATCTGAATGGTTCGATGCTGCAACGAGGATGATCTGTCGACTAACACTTAACTTTACTAACTGTGTAAAACACTAGAAAAGAACTTGTGCAGTTGGTTAGAGAACATTAGGAACGGACATTGTGTAGAGTGAATCCGGTCCATAAGTAACTGTTCATACCACCGGTGTCTATTTCTCATGTTCATGAAATGGGATTACCAGAGGTCTACAGAAGCAAAGCAGTATCCGGCAGGATGGTTCCGGCAACGGGTGAGACGTACTTGTTCTGACGTAACGGCTGTGGTCTATCTTTGCTGTGATCAGCGGATCTGATCTGATGTCTGAGAGTCAGATTCTCCTACACTTTATAGAACACGTCACACATTTTCTTCGCATACACGTCTCATACACGTTACACTTTTATTTTAATAAATTAATCTGTATTAATTTCTAGAAAGTAAGAGTTTGTTGAGTATGTTGCGTTGGTGAAGTATGAGAAGGGGGCATAGTACGACAGTGTGAGAGTGATAGGAAAAGGTTGTCCATAGGCTGATGGAGTGTGTTGGACGGAAGCTGGTGGATTTCTCCAGAATATTGAGGGGAAAAAAAATAATATTCTAATGTGGGTGTCGGATCTCCTCACTCCAGGGACGACACTTTAAAGGAGGACACGACATTACTGGGGGCTCGTAAACGTGATATTTGGACAGTGGGATCTCTCGTAAACGGGATATTTGGACAGTGGGATCTATCGTAAACGTGACGTTGGACAGGCGGGATCTCCCGTAAACGGAAATCCTTGGACAGCGAGATCTCCTGCAAGCAGGAACGTTTGACCAGGGGATCTTCTGACAACGGGGTCTTTTGACACGGGATCCTTAGTTATAAAAGGG
>JACEFZ010008153.1:0-12924 GCA_014155875.1 Cepaea nemoralis
TCATATAATCCCCTGACAAGGTTAGAAAGATGTACTGAGAGTAACACACAGAATGTGTCACATTTCTAAGAGTAAGTGCCACATTGGTTGTGCGGGGGGAGAATGTCATGGTCTTATATGACATGTGTAAGGAAGAATGTAAGCGCCGGTATGTAAGCGAGAGTCAGTGTAAGCATGACTGAGGTAAAGGGCAGTAAGAGACGCCATGGCTTGGCTAGCGGACGGTCAGGCAAGAATCCCGTGAACAGAGCCACGTGATGTGGGAAGGTCAACCAGGAGAGAGGGAGTGTGTGTGAGGCAGCGATTAGAGACGGACGTGTGGAGATCTAGAGAGCGATAGAACGATAGAACGATAGAACGAGAGAACGATAGTATTTGTGACGGATAGATGGAGATGAACGTTGTGTAGTGATATTCGAGGAATGTACTAACTGTGATATGTGCGGGATGATGTGAAGTTGTGATTGTGAATGATCATGCGGGCGACAGTGTAAAGATCGCCGTTGTGAGCTAGCGCGTGGCTGTTAGTGGTGAACGATTGTTTGAGCGTGAAGTGCGACTATGTTGTAATATATATTGTAATAAATGATTGTTCCGGAGATTGCTCCGATTGCATTCATGTGTTCTTAGTAGATGTGTTGTAGATGTTGTAATTTGCCTGTCAAAGTCCAGCGAGCCAGACAGAGCTACTAAGTAGGACTCTGACAATAGTCAACCATCTTCCTCACCAAGTCCTGAGGATTACCCACTGTGGTGTGACAGACGGAGTCTTTGAACCCAGGGACATTAGAAGCTATCGGCTACCTAAGAGGGACATGCTTGCCTAAAAATGTGGATTACTTGGTTTCCCCTGGTAAATTGCTAGTCTGGAAATACGCCTCATAATCGTATGAAGCTCTGAAGGGATAGATAAAATCAGTTTCCACTGGGACCCCCAATGAGCTGATGGTGTCCCATACAGTATCTGTCACGGAATAGACATCTCCTTTATAACTGTTTACCCCCATTACAGGTCTGGGTATGTCTATCCATCTCCCAGAACTACTCCACAGTTTTCCACACTCACTACACGCGAATTACTTGGCTACTCTATAAAATCATTAATGTACATAAAATTGTCCTTATATAATAGCACGCGCAAAATTTGTGTATGTTTCCCACTACTACAAAGTTTGTGGTCCAGGGCCTGGGTCTCATTGAATTCAATAACGTCTACATTTACCCCAAAGCAATCTTCTGTAGCCGGCACGTCAATAAGCCTAACCCCGGTACAACTGTCTAACAATCCTAACTTTTGATATTTTTGCCACTGGTTAGCTAAGCGATATGTCGGTTTCCTAAGATTCTTAACCGGTGATCCATTAGATACCACCAGATATCGAAAGAAACATAACACGTCAGTGTACGGGTGTGGGCTAGATTCATGCTGTAAAATATTTATGCCGTAATTGTGTCGTATGTGGTCAGGTACGTCGTCTAAGCAGCACCCAAACAGGTGCTCATTTATGTGATATATATAAGCACTAGTCGCCGGGATTTCTCTACCAATATTGAGTGTCAGGTCTGTTATGAAGGGCGTAGTTTAACATGTCACTATCCTGAACTATGGCTATAATGTCGCCAAAGTCTTGTTCGTTGTTAACTAAAAGAGGGACGTCGAGCTGGCATGCATTATTTGAGGATATATGGAAAAACCTAAGTTTTTTTTGTCTCCGTATGTCGTAAAATCATGTGATGGGAATACTTTATCTTGCACTTACATGTCTGACTAGCAAATATTGGTTTTAATGTCTCGGTCTAGTCACTTGGTCTGGATGGATACATTGTAGGTGGATACATGTTTGTGGATGTTCTGATGTGTCCTAAGGTAGGTCTAGCTGTCTCTATATATCTGCTGGACTTCGTCGTCAGGGATTTTGTCTACAGTCTTCAGGTCCTCATCTATCTCTACCTCCTCATCTATCTCTATGTCGGCTTCCTCTGCTTCCACTTGATCAAATTTCTGTTTTTTAGCTGATTGTGTGTCTGCTGGTCCTTTTCTTTCTCTTGATAGTAGTGCTTGATGCTGTAGTGTTTGATGCTGTAGTGTCCATTGATGGTGAAGGTGGTGTCTGGTGATGTGTTTCTATGTTGTTTTACCGTGTCTTTCCTGTTGTATGAGTTACCACAGAGGTGGCATGCGTGAATTTGGGTGCTGTGTACTGTTTTAATGTGGCGTGTAAGACTACGTCTTCTGTAAAGTTTTTACCACAGATAGAGCAGAGAAAGACAGATATTTGATTAGTGGCCATAGTAGAGCAAAGAGTAGTGGTGAGACAGTAAATCGTTTCTAGCCGTTAATAATGGTTATAGCGCATTTCCGGTAGTTGATATTAACTCAGTAATATTGTCCAACTCCTATGGCTTCGAGTGATGGGCTGATAGCACAATAGGTTCTTGTGTATTATTTCCACCACTATTTGTAACTTCCCGTATTAAATAATGACTCGATATTCAGCAAGCTCATGTGTTGTTCTAAGTGCTAAGGTGAGTCTCTGTGGCGAAGTGGTCAAGCCATTTGACTTGTGCTCCGAAGGTTGTGGGTTCGATTCCGGGCCGCGTCCTTCGGTTTACGAGTTAAATGTTTCTGAGACTTCTGTGGGTCTTCGCTAAAAGCTACAGAGTTCGTGCTTTGTGCGGCGCTTTCCGTGCTGCGGAAATAGACCGAGTCATATGGGATAAAACACGGTGCAATGAAGTCGACCCTGTCGACTTTTAAGCGACTTTTTAAAGGGCAAAGGTACAATAAGGACTATATTTTCAATCTTCCATGCTTATTTTACAGTTGTAAGTATGGCACGTCAAACAGCTGTGGAGAAAAAGATATTTAACAAACTGTTTACACCCATTATTTTTATTATATGTTTATCTGCAGAAAAATAGTGATCACAATTTTTAAGAAATATCAGAAGGAAAATTTGAGGCTCTGGAATGTGACGACACAGGACATGTAGTACTAGTAAAGAAATGTCTTCTCTGTGACTATATGTGTTTGTTAGTAACTGGTGCGTAGGTCTGTTGCTAGGGAGCTAGACTCTTTATATAGTAAAATATGACGTCACCTCGATGGCGCGGCTCCTCATTTCCGACTTAGTTATGACCTCCTGTACTACTGTGTGACCCATACCACTTATTTATATTAGTGGCCACAGACCACCAAGGGAAACGTTGACAGCATGTATACCAAGTATGACTATATGTTATACTTTGGAGGTGTAGTGGTGTAGACATTACCAACTCTATGTACCGGTTATGGTGAACTTAGCCATTAAATGTATGGCGAACAAGCGTTCAACTTAACTCACTGAGGCCTGGCACAGAGACTGGTCCCTGGCACGTAAGCCCGGCGATCAGGCCTCATGTAATAACACCACTGAAACAACTTTTGATGGAGCGGCTGCTAAGAACCGGGTGTCTGAATGAGTGACATAGACTTATGACATTTCATTTCTCCTGACGAGACCGCTACCAGGGAAGGTATGAGATGTAATTATATGTGTGTTCGGCTACTGCAAAAGACCTCCCTGATTCGACAGAAAAGAGAGAGATAAAGAGGAGAGTGAATACAGTACAACTGGAAGTGAGACACTGTCAGACAGGTGTGTGTGTGTGTGTGTGTGTGTGTGTGTGTGTGTGTGTGTGTGTGTGTGTGTGGGGGGTGATAGATTGTATGTATTACCGAGGATTGTACTGATGTAGAACTTAGACACTACATATTTTTATTATGTCTTCAAAACTTTCATCAAGAGCACCAGGTTGTAGATCCCGAATAGAAGAGAAGACTAGTAGTGCCAGAACTAGACATTGGTGGAGAAAACCAACGGGCTGATCCTACTAGAGCGTATGGTCTTACTGGAGCGTAGGTGTTCCTACTGGAGCTTAGGGGAATCCTACTGGAATCGAGGTAGATCTCACATGTCACCCGACCACATACCCAGACAAGATAAAGTAACTTTAGAGTTATGTAAATATTTTTCATCACTACATATGTGTGACTGCTGTGCAGTATAAACATCTACAGTTTCACTATCATCATCATCCCGATAACCATTAGGTTTCGAATTATTAATGTCAGACAATGAAAGCTGATAATAGTTTTTTCAACCCATAGTTTATCTTATACTTTTTTTCCCAAGGGAAGCTATTACCTTGTTTACCTTGGTGGAGGCTTAATTATACACCGGGGTGGGGAGTTATGTAAGGGGGAAAACCTTCCCTGCCTAATAGTCCATTTGTCGACATAAACCTAGGCATCTAACCTTAACTTTGTCCTCTTCTTGGGGATACCAAGATTAGCTAATTATTACATAGTAACGAACCATCCGTAACTGTACCTTGTGTACCCAGATTAATCTGTATTTCTTCTTCTTCTTCTTCTTCTTCTTCTTCTTCTTCTTCTTCTTCTTCTTCTTCTTCTTCTTCTTCTTCTTCTTCTTCTTCTTCTTCTTCTTCTTCTTCTTCTTCTTCTTCTTCTTCTTCTTCTTCTTCCTCTTTCTTCTTCTTCTTCTTCTTCTTCTTCTTCTTCTTCTTCTTCTTCTTCTTCTTCTTCTTCTTCTTCTTCTTCTTCTTCTTCTTCTTCTTCTTCTTCTTCTTCTTCTATGCGTTCATCTGGAGTGTTTTTTCAGATGTGATTGCGGTGTGTCTGGTTAGGCACCCTTGGATTGAAACCCTTAGGTCACACTTCTTCTTCTTCTTCTTCTTCTTCTTCTTCTTCTTCTTCTTCTTCTTCTTCTTCTTCTTCTTCTTCTTCTTCTTCTTCTTCTATGCGTTCATCTGGAGTGTTTTTTCAGATGTGATTGCGGTGTGTCTGGTTAGGCACCCTTGGATTGAAACCCTTAGGTCAACACATCCGGCTTTTAGCATGCATTTTTCACCAGGTCTGCATTCCTGGGAGACTCTCACTTTTGTGGTACCGTCCACTTCCCAGTTGGTCGAGTTAGAACAGTCGGAGACTTCACGGTCATATCCCTCAAAGGAAGGCAGGGACAGTCCATAGCATTTTCCGCAATCCTGCGTGGCTTCCATAATTGCAGAGCCGACACATAATGCTCTGGTGCAGGGCTCACCGAGGGAATCGTCACGTCCTGCTCATTACTGCTTTAATTCTTCGCTTCAATATATTGGACATTTCGTTAACCCCGGGCCGTTCCCGGACAAACAAGACAGGTCTGCAGACGGTATCCACTCAGCGAGTTTTTGACACGGACATGTGCTTGTCGTTGCGCCGTCGGACGAGACATTTCACTCGGACGTAAATGCGTAGTGCCAATTTTTATTTTGCCACCCGTAGGACGGCACTTCCGGCTTCGGCGGGCATTTTTTAATGAGGTTAGCCTGCCTCGGGTTTCGAGGCACGTTAGACTTATTGTTGTGATGTCGCCCACATCTCAGCTGGTCAAGATAGAACGATAAGATACATCACGGTCGACTCTCAAGGGAAGGCAGGGGCAGACCATGGGCATTCCCTCGATATCCAAGGAGGCTTCCATAATTGCAGAGTCGGCACATATTGCTCTGAGACTGGGCTCACCCGAGGAGTTGCCTCGTCCTGCTCATGGCTGCTTTAATTCCTCACTTCCATGTGCTGGGCATCTTGCTTGCCACTGGTCGCTCAATAACACACCAGGAATGGTCAGCCTGCAGGCGACATCCACTAGGTAAGCTTTCGCTTTGGACTACGCAATGGATTCGCTAGCCGTGCGTTCCATTTCGTGTTATTGAGACATTTTCCCACCTTGTTTTTCCACCTTTGTCTACACTTTCTATGAGTTAGATACAGACAGTTTTAGTAGCCATTTCATTCGACTGGGGCACTTCTTCAACCTTTTTGTACTCGCTCACGAGGTAGGCTACATGTGCTGCCGGCTCAGCACCTTACCTCCGTACAGCAGTGAGCGAGAAACGGGCAGGCCATCTCATCCGGGGAACCCTCATATCCACCAGCTGAGAGCCATCGGACAGGTATCTGAACTGGGCATGTAGCGTGCTCAGTATCTCACCTCCGTTTTTCGGTAGGTGAGTATCGGCCCGGCTCTCTCATCCAAGGGTAGTAGCTTAGAAGCGTTCAGCTGCATCTCTCAGATGGAAGCCTTTGTGTAAGTGTCTGGACAAAGTTTGTGGCTTCGTGCGCCTGAGTTTAAATTCTGACTGCTATCCTCAGTCTACCTGCAGAGCAGCAGGTTGTGTCTCTCTTAGTCTGGTCCCTATCCCAAGAGCTGTCCAATATGTAGTTTATATCCATTGTCACAATTCTTGAGATCAGTGGGACACTCAAGCTCCCCCACCGCGGCAATGTGGAGACACATCGGGGGAGGGTCTGCAGATGATATCCACTCAGCGAGTTTTAGAAACGGACATGTTCTTGTCGTTGTGCTCGACAGAGCTGTTCCGGGCACGACGGACATTCGGAAAACTACCTAGTCAGAGCTGTTCCGAACAAGAGCGGCATTCGGAAACTAGGTAGTCAGAGCTGTTCAGAGCACGAGAGACATTCAGAAGAGACATTTCACTCGGACGTAAATGCGTAGTGCCAATTTTTATTTTGCCACCCGTAGGACGGCACTTCCGGCTTCGGCGTGCATTTTTTAATGAGGTTAGCCTGCCTCGGGTTTCGAGGCACGTTAGACTTATTGTTGTGATGTCACCCACATCTCAGCTGGTCAAGATAGAACGTCAATGACATCACGGTCAGCCCTCAAGGGAAGGCAGGGGCAGACCATGGACATTCCCTCGCTATCCAAGGAGGCTTCTATAATTGCAGAGCCGGCACATATTGCTCTGAGACTGGGCTCATCCGAGGAGTTGCCACGTCTTGCTCATGGCTGCTTTAGTTCCTCACTTCCATGTGTTGGGCATCTCGCTTGCCACTGGTCGCTCAAGCACACACCAGGAATGGTCAGTCTGCGGGCGACATCCACTAGGTAAGCTTTCGCTTCGGACTTTGGACTACGCAATGGATTCGCTAGCCGTGCGTTCCATTTCGTGTTATTGAGACGTTTTTCCACCTTTGTCTACAGTCTCTATGAGTTAGATACAGTTTTCGTAACCATTTCATTCGACTGGGGTACTTCTTCAACCTTTCAGTACTCGCTGACGAGGTAGGCTACATGTGCTGCCGGCTCAGCACCTTATATCCGTATAGTGGTGAGCGAGAAACGGCCAGGCCCTCTCATCCGGGGATCCCTCATATCCCCCAGCTGATAGCTTTCGAACACGTATCTGAACTGGGCATGTAGCGTGCTCAGTATCTCACCTCCATTTTTCGGTAGGTGAGTATCGGCCCGGCTCTCTCATCCAAGGGTAGTAGCTTAGAGGCGTTCAGCTACATCAACCTTCTGGGCAGAAGAGACATGGACAAAGTCTGCTGGTGAAGGAAGGAGTGAAGCATGTGGTACTTGACTTGAGCCAGTAGAATCACAGTGCAAGAGAGGTCCAGGGTATACAAATGGAGATTGGTGGCTTAAGTTGGAACATCATAAATGTATATGCCACAGAGGACTGTTTGTCAGAAAGGAACATTGGGACTGGCTTAAGGAACTGGAGGAATTACCAGGTGATAGGCTACTCATATGTGGAGACTTCAATGCAAGGAACAGAGATTGGGACAATAGTGGAGAAAACCGACAGGGAATTGCCCTTGCGGATGCCATGGTGAACTCCGATATGGTCTGCATAAATGATGGTAGGCCGACAAGAATGGCAATGAGGCCCGGCGATGCAGACACAGCTATTGACTTGGCACTTGTCTCCCAGTCATCAGTCCATGATGTAAAGTGGACTGTTTTGTATGACCATGGGAGTGATCACATGCCATGCTCAGTCCTGATCTCTAAACACAGGAAAGTTAAAGCTGGGAGAGCGCGCAAGACCTTCCGGTATAAGTGGACCGATTGCCTTCTTGGACGCCTCAGACAAGGGGCATGCAACAGGACTGTTAAAACTCCCTTTTTGCAGCCGCCATGGTGGACCCAAGAAGTAGACCATGCTTGGAAAGCAAAGAGAGCTGCAGTGAAGCAGCTAAAGAAAGTGCGACAGACACTTCGAAGCTCACGAGAGGAAGTAGACACAGCTCCTGGGGAGCTACAGGCCAGGAAAAGATACCTGGTCAAATGCAGCCACTTTTGCCCTTGATGTTTATGAGGGGTTCCAGAGTAGACAGGAAAAGATGGCGGTAGCACTTGATCTCGAGGATGCGTACAATAGAGTTCGATATGATATTTTGATGGAGAAGGGGGTCAATCCCTGGTAGGTGAAATGGATAGCAGCCGTCCTGCACTCTCGTCGGGTTGCTCTCCGTCTGGGTGCATGGACCTCAGAGCCACACATGTTAACCCCGTGACTGCCACAGGGATCTGCAGTCTCACCGGTGCACTTTAATGTGTTTACGAGCAAGATTGGAAACCTAGAAGCACCAGGGGTTGGAAGAATACTAACATTTGCAGATGATATGCTTGCATATAGGCAGGGGAGAGATAGGGAGCAAACAGCCCAGGAGTTACAGGCGACAGTAGATAAAGTGATTGATTGGTGCACTGAAATAGGTGCTGTCATCCACCCGGAAAAGGCGGCTGTTTTGTGGTGCTCTCTGGACAACAGGATTGTGAGAGCGGATGTCCCAAGCCTCGCGATAGATGGTAGAAATGTCAGCAGAGAGAACAAACTGAAGTATCTGGGGATCACATTTGACAGGAGCCTATCCTTCAAGGACCATGTGGAGACGGTTGTGACAAGATCGCAAAAGGGACTCTAAATGCACTTAAAACTATGGCTGCAATGGACACAGAGCAGAGAATGCTTTTCACACTATACCAGCACTTGATCCTCTCAGTAATTGATTATGGATTAGGTCTGCTCACTGTCTCAGAGAGTCAGCTGGTGAAGTTAGAGCGCATACAGAACGAAGCTATGCGGGTCATTCTGGGATGCACTAGAGACACCCCAGTAGTGTGCATGCGTTACATCCTTGGTCTGCCGACTGTTGCTGGTAGGCTCAAGGTGATGCAGGCGAAGGCATACCTCAGAGTAGCTGCAGACACAGACCACCCACTGCATGAGGCGCTGGACGCAGTTAAGGGTCAGCGACTGATAAGAGGGAAATCATGGATGGCTCAGGCGGAGGATACGATCAGACAGGTGTGCCCCTTGGAGAACATTAGGCGTGGAGAGGAGTGGGTCAGAGTGCCAGCGGAGCAGTCAGACTTGTGCAGAGTTATAATCACATTAAGCCGGGAGTGCAGGGAGTGGCCAGCAGGGGCCACGGAAGTGGAAATCCAGCAACTAATTCAGGACAATGCTCACTCGGGTGATGTGATTATCTACACAGATGGTTCGGTGTCAAGAGGTGAGAGAAGTGGCTGTGGGTTCATAGCCAAAGCTAATGGTCGATGTTTGGGGCAGGAGAGCCTGGCATATGATACCACAACATCCAGCTTAAGAATGGAGGTGGAGGCAGTCACTGCGGCTCTCCGCCGGATGGAGAATACGACACACACACACACACACACACACACACACACACATCGTGATTGTAACTGACTCAGAAAGCATGCTGACGAGGGTGAGGACGGGCAGGCTTCGTGCGGAGTGGCTTGCTTCGCTTCGGAGGTCACGGGTGACAAGCATCGCCTGGATCTTTTCTCCGGGGCATGCCGGTGTGCTGGGAAATGAACAGGCGGACAGATTGGCTGGCTCTGCAGAACTTGGTGGAGTATTGATACATGACAAGGCAGACGTGGTTGCGGCCTTGTGGGAGCACGTGCACACCTCGGAGGAGCAAATGGATTACCATGGTCTGGCAAGAATGAGACAGCGAGGAGTGACGAGGGGATCTGGCCGACGCTCAACGCTCAGAGGAAAGGCGAGACGGACTTATAATCAGATTGCTACTGGTACTATTAGTGTTGGAACTCTTCGCTGGCTGCTGAGGATGGGGACGGAGCACTTATGGGAATGCCCCGAATGCTGTGATGTCGATTCCTAAATATCTCTCTCTCTCTCTCTCTCTCTCTCTCTCTCTCTCTCTCTCTCTCTCTCTCTCTCTCTCTCTCTCTCTCTCTCTCTCTCTCTCTCTCTCTCTCTCTCTCTCTCTCTCTCTCGTTTATCCTGGAACCCCTCATAGACATCAAATGCAAATATTGCCACGCCGATAACTTCCAAGGCCTTTGGGAATCTCACCAGCTGACGCATCACTTTCTGCACCTTTGTTGTCTTCAGTGATATTAGCAACTGCATCAGCTCTTCAATGACTGTAAGTTTTAACTTTCTAATTCTTCCCTTTCACCATTAATAATTCTATTGTATACTCATTTCACCTCTTCATTATAGCACCGTCCTCCAATAATATTTTTCCTGTTTTTCTTCTTTTTTATTTTAAACACCTGCATGTGATCTTATTTTTCTTCCAGTGAGCTCACCGATTTGTCTGTGCATATAGGATAATAATCATCCCAAAAGTCAACTGAAAATTCTGTAGCTTATGAGAGATATAAACCATGTTATCTAGATATTGTTTGGAATGAAAAGACTCCAAGTGATGTTTGCAATAGAATACAGTGGGTGATACAACCATACAGTACTCCTCCAGGTGGCTGCGTGGTCTCGAGGTATGGTGTCCGCCTCGAGTGCTGGAAGTCCCGGGCTGAAGCCCCGGTGAGGCCTGGGATTCTTTCACGTGGACTTCTAGTAATAAAATGTCATCTGGTCCCTTAGTGCGATCGGACGCCCGTGTGTATTGTTGCGCACGCAAAAAATCCCTTGGCAGTTGGGAATCGAAAAAGAGTAGCCTAAGAGCGCTGCCCGGGAAAAATTTCGAGTTAAAAATCTACCCAAAGTATTTCAGGATCTTAGCCGGTGCTACGGAGTTCATGCAATGAGCTGAGTTTCTCCAAACTCATGTTTGAGTTAGGAGGAGAACGTGGCACTTATTGGTTACACCCGTATGCCGTAATGTTGATCCATCGACTAAACTAAACTAAACTAAAGGCCTTATTATTTCCTCGGGAGTAGCCCAGCTGGGAAATGTCGTAAACACTGGCTTTAACTAATGCTGTTTGATCGGACAAACGTATAGTCTTGAACCCGGGGAATAGTTTCATGAACACAATCATCCTTCTAATGTACATATCAATTGATCCTACTGCATACATGAGGTCATCAAAGCGGTCATTTATATCCATCCATCCATCCGTCCGTTTGTCCGTCCGTACGTACGTACATACGTAGTCCGTCCGTACGTACATACATACATACATACGTACGTACGTACGTACGTACGTACATACATACATACATACATACATACATACATCATGTGCCATGCCGATAAGCGTGGGCGGTCATGTTTTGCCATTTCACTCGTTCACCAGAGTCGTGGTGCCTGCCCACAATTGTTATCCCCCTGAAAACTATTCCATAAAAAACTCCATGGAAAAGGGAACATAGACTATCCACTACAAATCCTGACTAAATTGAGAAGAATATTTGACAAGGAAGAACAAAACAGTGTACAACGCAGAATAGCCACTCTCGGCTTCCTTGATGACGAATACCAACAGGACCTCTGGATACGAGTTTACACAGATGGTTTAGCACACAATGCCGTTTGAAATGGAGGAATGGGAGTGTACATAGAATACCCAAATAATACCAGGGACACGGCCAGAGTACCAACAGGAAAGTTCTGCCATAACTACAATGCAGAAATCCAGGCAATCAAAACAGCAATAGAGAAATTATTAAATACCAGCCATGGTACACAACATGTGGTGCTATTGACCAGGGCCGAGCGGTAGATTTTCTCAGTATGACGCAAGTCTTCGAAATGCAGCCCCTTAAATGTCACCAAAATGCCGCCCCTTAAACGATGCACCTGCACCAGAAACCGAAATCAAAGAGTACCGAAAGCGCTTAGGCAGGTGCGTGCGATAAATCATAAATGGTATACATCATATCGAATAACATAGACAAATGTAGAAAATCTTTGCGTAAAGATTTTTTATTATTGAATGGTTCAAACTGTATTTTGATTTCGCTGCTTATGCTGCACCCTTACGGTGCTGCCTCTTTGTATCATAATAGCACAGCAAGGCCCTGCAATTGGCAGGTGCAAAACTAGTTCTCGAGGCACTCTTGTCTGAACAATTGCCAGTACTAAGGACACTACTTTCTGAACTTGGCGGTCAGCGCAAGGTCACCATACAGTTGATACCATCTCACTGTGGAATACCCGGAAACGAAAGAGCTGATCGATTATAATGCATTTACATTTGGTTGCCTCCATATCAAAATCCATATCTCAGTAATAAACTGAGGGAACATGATGAGATTTTGCATATAACCTTATCACTATGTCCACCCAACAAAAACATTTTTGTTCTGGAGATTGTACAGCAGATTTCAATGTTTGTTTATATGCGGTATATAATTAACAGGTCAGAGATTAAGTCTATAATTTTAAATGTATTACACCTTCAGCCAGAAAATCACCCTTCAATGTTGAATATTCTCCGTGGTTCACGGGATTGGCCTTGTGGCAAGAACCCCGCGCTGTTTTAACTGGGAGTGTTCAAAGGTGCCGTCAATATGTGGGTTCTTTCATGAAACCTGATTCTTTTTTTCTTAAATCTTACCATTTATCGCTAACATCTGAATGTGCGAATATTGTTCAGTGGGATTGAATGTGAAATTGTGTACGCTTCAAAGCATCGCTATGAAGTTGTACACATATGTTTGTAAAGAAGCTGATCGCAGGAAACTGTTTCATACTGTTACAAATTTCCGAAAAAAAGAACAGTGCATGCATTGGGTTTGAGTAAACGGTCATTTCGTCGTTGGATGCAAGAACCTGGAATGAAACCAACACGCAATAACCAAACGGTAGGTAGCATT
>JACEFZ010008154.1:0-264554 GCA_014155875.1 Cepaea nemoralis
AGGACAACTAGTGATGGCGTAGTCAGCACAGGCTAGCCTCACATAAAGTTAGAACAGAGGTTGAATCTTCATCCATTTCATTTTCGTCATGGACTAAGAGAGACACTGACGAAAGTCTGTATATTTTCCCTATTTTCTCCACTCCATGTAGTCCTATTCTTCTTTTGCCTAACTTCGCTCTCCTGGAATCACCCGGTAAGTGTGTCACTTTAAATATTTTTATAATACTAAAGATGTGAGAAAAGTGATGTGTAATATTGTGAAATATGTGCCGGTTAGATGTGTTATTTCAATTAAGGATTACTGATTTTTTGCTCGCTGTAACCAACTTGAAAATAAATTACCATGTTAGGTCAAACAATATCTTGCCATGCTTGGACTCTCTTCTCTTATGATGGAGTATTCTGTAAGCTACAAGAATTTATCTTGCTTCAAAAAGCAAATCATTATCTTTTCCTTCTTGAGCTTCAGTAACTTGAAATGTGTGCTCATAATTGGCTGTGAAACCATGTCTTGATTCTTGCACTTGATACGGAATCTTCTCCGTACTGAAGAGACTATTCTTATGGGTTGCTGTCTGGACATTATGTGCACTTATTAAACTGTCATACATCTTTTCTTAATTATGTTGTTGTAATATTCAAGGGAATATTATATTCGTGCTGAAGATAATTTCTCATGTTAAAAGGAAACACTAATTAGATAGTGCGTGTTTTTCAGGACGTTGCATTGAAGGCCAGCGTGAAATTTGTCTACAATTAGTCTGACGGTGATTTACGTTCAGTGCTATGTCAACGTGTGAGTGAACACCTAACGGCAGATTAACTGAGTTTGTTGCAACTATAAGCCCGTAAAAGGAACGGATGTTCGAATTTATGTTTTTTACCCCAATTTACTGAAGATGGGCTGACAAAGGCAATCTTACATTCAGTGGGTTTGAACCTGTGTTGACATGATGAGATAATTATTTAAATGCCTCCTTGGATTATTTTTGTGATCATGATTTATGACAAGATTGGTCTGTTATTTGTGTTGTATGTTTCACAATTGTGCATGTTGGATTTTTGATGACTTTTGACGAGTTATGGACAGGACGGAACATGATAGGACTTACTAAGACGTCTGCTTTGTACAAAGATATTCTTCCTAAGACTAATGTTCTGGGTGAGCTTGACAAATCGTATTCATGCGGTGACATGTATCTTGTTGAACGTCAATATTTCCCTGTGACGATTGGCCTTCACTTGGTAATAACACAGTTCCTTGTCTATGTCATTTGCTCAACTGGATATTCCTGAGTCATCATGATTGTTAGTTTTTGTTTTGACATCATACAAACATGTTGTAACATCTCAACAAATGATTAATTCAATGGACATTTGCCATAACAAATGAATAATATAATCAATAATTTTATTAGCAGATATTTGTCACAATATATGTTTGTTATAAGCTAACATTTATTTTCATAGATAATTGTTACAGTGATTAATGTTTCTCAACACACACGTTTACCAGCACTGGTTGTGATTGAGCTTAATTTAACATGATTTTCTTTTTCCTATTTCGATAGGAAGACCTTGGAAGACCGAAATAATTCCTATTGTTTTCTTTTTAAAGATGATGTACCATAATTCACACATAACATACACCACAATATTTCGATAGATTTTGCAGAGATATAGCTATTTGTGTTGTTTAATTTGATAGAGAGCTGCAGGAAGGTGGGCTTCTTGCGATGTCCTACGCAACATTTTGAGTCTGACTCAAGAGCTGAGGACTGGGGAAGGCTATACCTCACACTGAATCAACAATTTAGGTTCTTCTCGTCATGTGAAAGTTATGAGGGAGACTGCCTTCGTACTCATGGGAGTCTTACGATTTGCCTTACACTGCCGTATTCAGCATATGTCCTAGAGTTCCGCCTGCTGCTGTCAAAACAAGCTAATTACTTGATACTAGATATTTCACACACACACACACACACACACACACACACACACACACACACACACACACACACACACACACACACACACACACACACACACACACACACACACAGAGTGAGTGAACTGTCGGTAAATATTAATCAAAATACCACACCACACCACCGATGGCAAAGATTTCTCTCTGGTGGAAACTAACAGACTTATGAACAATTTAGTTTTATACTGGTGGATTTTTCTTGAATATGAATATTTGTGATTTCATCTATGTGTAAGATCGATGATATTCATCTGCTACCAGAATTCATTCAATGCAGTTTGAACAAAAAATATATGCAAAATGGTGATTGTGTTTTCTTACAGTTTTGATGAAATTGGCAGTTGCCTGTTGTGGCTATTTGTTCAAACAGACCGTGTATACTTTTGATTAAAGGAAGTCCCTTGTGGATGGGTTACAACGAGGGTGAAACCACAATTGAAGAGTAGAACTGAATCCTCTGTTTTTTGTTTTTTCATTGACTACCAGGAATTCCCTAACCCTGTGTACAGAAGCTCAATGTATTTATTCATACTATTTAGAGTGGGGAAATATTCTATAATACTTCTCTGATCTCTCTTGGGGGAGTTGAGCCATTTGCTGGAATTCTGCCACACGGGAACTCTGTATGGTTTATCCATACCCCGGACCTTAGACAATCTTGAGTGTTAAATTATTTATCTTTTCCTTTTTTTTTTGCAATACGCCACACTCATCATAGTACATGGCGATCTAGTGGGAACCCGGTTTATTACTAGGGTCAGTGTTAACGATAAAAGCCGCTGGTCTGGTTCTATCCAAGTGTCTAGGTAGCTGATCTCGAGCGAACACTCTGACATGTAATTGACGAACGTACGTATCAGCTAGTAGTAGTATGGTAATTTGCTATGTGTCAATTATGAATCGTAATAGCTTAACACTAGTCTGGTCTTGGAGATTTCAAATTATCCCGTCGTGCTTGGCGTAGACGATGTCTTGTAATGGCTCTGGGGTGGGTGTGTTGAACGTAAATTCCAGTGTTAAAGGCTCTGTCCTCGGCATCTCAAACTGGTCCCCATCCAGTAAACTGGGACTCAGATCAAAGGCATACAATGTATAGCCATACTTGAATTGATTATAGTCAATTGAGTTGTCGGCGTCTTTGCCCACTAGACCCATGGCTAGATTAGCATCAAAATAGGCTCTTACATATTGGTTACGATCATACTAGGTCAGCGGTTTGCTGGTGGTTGATCGACTAATAAGTGATACGTCTAATCACGATGCGAATGGGTATTTGACTCATAAAGAGATTGTTTTGTTTGTGAGATAGCATACCCAAACGGGATAGCTAATGATTTCAGCACAACACGCTTGATCGGGTATGTCACTTTCGTTCTCATCAAGGCTGTCTCGTGGGCGAGAGCGATGGCCGGATTTAGTCTGGCTTTACTAACCATCAGCATGGCATACGTTATAATGGATGAAAAACCAAGTGCCCCGTCTGGGGCCAAGAGGTTAATGGTGACCTTGGCCGGAGTCAACGTAATTTCACATCAACACCGTTTATCATGTAGCGGACTTGCACAGAATTGTCGACGTGTAGTCGACCCATCATATCTATGTCTTGATTCTCACTTTCTAGTTGACGTCGTGTTGTTAGTCATTTGTTTTTATCGCCTTGCTTGTCATTGAGGAATTTGGCCGTGTCATAGTAATAGAGGGCGGCTGAGAGATGATTCTATTTGGCTTCCTCCCTATGGTTTAGCGTCGCTTCCAAGTAGGCTCTATACAGATATGTAATTTCTCTAGGGGTGATTAGCGTGTTGTTGAGTGAGACATCCACTTGAGAAAATAAACTGTGAAGGTAATAGTTGACTGTAGCGACATTGGCCGTGGGTGGTAGATTGTCACCATTAGGTAGTGTGACTTTAGATCTGACATGTAAGAAAGTGTTAAACAGATCCAGTTACTCTTCACTGGTACCAGAGATGGTAAATTCTGTAGGTGAACCGGGTCTAGCTACGCGAGTGGGCGTATATCCAGAAACTGTCCCTCATCTACGGCGGTGTGCGTGGGTGGGACAGTAAACAGATCCAGACCAGAATGAAGACACTCGCAAGAGTGGGGGTGAATCAGAGCCATCATGAAAAGATATCCGAGTACTGTTGCTTCTTCTTGTGAGCTTCACGAGCTTTTCGCCGACGAGTTGTATTTCTTCTCGGTAGAATGACCCTTGAAGTTCCTCCCATGAATCATCTTTTAGCACATACGTCACCGGACTGGTCTGGTTTATACGGATGACTGTAAAATTTTCTTCTGTCAACGATGGCATATAGCAGTTTTCAAAAATGTTGTTTGGGTTGAGCTAGTCTGACTCGGTCGCAGGCTGTAAAATTGACTTTTTTATGCACCTGTCTTCTGATACAAGTTATTCCACACCTCTTCTTGATTCGTATAGTTGACTTGTGCGGGTGTCATGCAAATACTGTGGTGATACGAACCATTTATTTGCGGAACAATTTTTCTATCACGTCGACGTAGCGAAGTGTATCGGTCTTGGTAATCGCGGCTTTCACATCTTCATTCTTGGTCGTAAAGAAATGCACACCTCGATCTTTCAGAAATTTTAAGAAGGTCCGGTTGACAAAGTCCAATCCTTTATCGGTCTGAAAATTTACCGGTTGTCTATCAGCAAATATTTTACTCATGGCCTCCACTAACTCTTTTCCCGTCTTTTTCCTGACCGGGATGGCCCAGACATATTTACTAAACACACCGAGACACGTCACTAGGTACGACATCCCATCATTGTATCGTTGTAATTGTCTCATATCCATCAAGTCCGCTTGAAACTTGATTTATACCACCGGTTATGGTTTGACGTCTCTGGAAATGACGACGGATCGGTTTATGTAGAGTATAAGTATCCTAATGCGGTAACCATGTCATTATTTTCTTCAGTTTAGTATTTCCTTTTAAGGCGGGTCGTAGTAATACTCTTTTATTTGCGTGGCCATTTTTCCCACTTGTGTGTAGGTAGATTACTCTTCTTATTTCGCCTGAGTTTGTATGGTGGTGTTGTCTTTACCATGTGGCGTTTAGTTGATGTTACTTGAGTCTTGGGCAATAGTTGAAGAGGTGTTGGTTGAATAGGTGCCTCGACTACTGGTGCCGGTAAAACGCTGGCTTCGGGTTTGTGTTCGTTGATATCCATTGTACCTAAAAGCTTTGTGTCTGTACTGCTCAAGTCGATTCAGATACACTGCAATGTTTGCTGATACACTCGGGCTTTTTCCCACGGTGGTATATTTTCGGTTTCCAGGACTTGTTGCATTTGATGAGCCAAGCCACAAAGCCTATCAGTTAGTGTGTCGGGTTGTACATAGGGTTTTTCCAGCATCCGTTGCTCGATCAGGATCATTTTCTTCATTATAAACTCACGGCGCTTTTCATCAAATTAGAACGGTCCTAATAAAGCGCTTATGAAACCACTTTGTTGCAAAATTTGTTTCAGTTATTTATAGATAGTATCTTACGCGTGAGCGCTCTCAGACTGTTTCTGTGCCGCTGCAACCGCCTCTTCTGAGCCTGTTCAATGGAACATTACCTTTTAACACATTGAGACAGCAGTCGAAAATTGATTGGACGAGGTCCGGAGACGCTTTTTTAATTATGGATTTCACGTCAGCTGGCTTCGCCACACCCAGAAACCTCAGCATGGTCCCGTTACGTTTCACTCGATTGGACATGTTATTTAGGGACGTAGACAACTTGGTGCTGATCGGGAAAAATATAACTTCGTAAGCGAAGCTGATCCGGTGCTTCCTGTCGAAGGTCAAAGAGCAAATACCCATGTGGAGCCGATGTCGCATCCTTAAAACTCTCTTGGACATATGACACGCGGCCTGGGTACATCTGTTTGGCCAGATTGGTAATCTGATACCCGTCACGAGGGTTCTTAAACATCACTAGGTAATATGAATTCAGATCGATGGTTCTTTGCTCCTTATTCTTACCAAAGAGGTGCTGGACTATATACATGACGCTAAGGTTGCGATGATGACTACCCTTAGTAAATAGTTTAGTCACCCTATCATCTGTCTCAGACATTAGGTCTTTTATTACCACTAATCGACTTCTATCGCCTGTCGATTTTTCCATATCCGACAGACCTCCGTTAAACTAAATACCTTTCGTAGTCTTATACATGGATTGCCATTCTCTGTAGCACCATATAACGTTCTCTAGAATCGGGTCGATGATGTCTGATAGTTGATCCAGAAACGTTTGCATAAAGACGGATTTTCCATTCCCTGTTGGTCCCGCAATCAAAGCCGTAAAAGGATGTTCCAACCTAGGATCCATGACTAATAATAAATACCTACCTACTTACGACGTGTATTTATTAGGGTTCAATCTCCGCTCCGGTCGCCCGACCCGCTCAGCCAGTCCCGCCCCCGCCCGTGCCCGGTTTACGCCGATTCACCTGAGTGCCAGTCCTGCTCCGGTCGCCTCACCAGCCCCCGGGAGACAACGGAAGTAGCCCCCCCCCCCCCAGAAAAAAAACCGCACGAGATTAAAATAACGGAGTCAAATCTGGTTGGCTTTTTTCAGTTCACAAGGGGGCGTTACAACTATTTATATAGTAAAATATGACATGACCTAGATGGTTGCCAACCAGATTTCCGCTTTAGTCAGGACCTGGTGTACTACTTCTGTATCTGTGTGTGTTTTTTTCCCCCATTCTTCGAACTTCTCAGTTCATATTGTGTGTTTGTGTGTGTGTGTGTGTGTGTGTGTGTGTGTGTGTGTGTGTGTGTGTGTGTGTGTGTGTGTGTGTGTGTGTGTGTGTGTGTGAGTGTGTGAGTGTGTGTGTGTGTGTTTTGGTTCTGACTTCATTATCAGCTCGGAAGCGCTACCATTTTGGATTCGTCTCAAAACAGGATATAACTGCAACTTTAAAAAAAAAAAAAAGTCAACTAAAGTGTATAATATCTATTGCCTTCAAAGACTAAAACAACTGAATAAATAGTGGAGTGGGACAGAGAGAACTACACAATTTAGATTTTAACAGCATGCATCTTTCCCATTGCAACATTCGCCTGTGAGATCTGGACACTTACTAAACAAGCTGAACAGCACGTACATGCCTTTGAATAACATCATCATCAAGTGCCGTGCCGGCTGGCGTAGGCGTTCATGGCTCTCCATAGATCTCGGTCTTTGGTTTTCTGGATCAACTCTGCTGCTGATATTCCTCCATGCCACCGTCTCAATCCATCCAGCATCATTTCTCTTGGTCTGCCTCTGTTCCCCTCGATCTTTCCAGTTGTTATGTTGTTCTCCGATGGCTCTCTTCTCATCATGTGACCGAAGAAAGATGTTTGTCTCTGTCTTATTGTTGTATATAATGTTTTAGTTTCATTAGCCTGTTTCAGGCAGTCGTCGTTAGTTACTCTGGCAATCCAAGGAATTCGCAACATTCGTCTCAGGAACCACATCTCTGTTGCTTCTAATTTCTTCCTAATTAGAATATATATATAGAGCCTTTGAATATAAATGTTATAAACGGGTTTAAGAATATCTTGAATAAAGGAAAGAACAACTATATCCCTACTTTAAGAGCTGAATATTAAAGAAGGTTGGCCATTAAAGATGATAAAATAAAGAAAATTGAAATATTTTGGTCACTTGAAACGTCATTAAAGTTTGGAGAGAACAATAATGGAGGGGTATATGCCTGGGAAGAGAGGAATACAAAGGCCAAAGATAAGATGGGTGCAGGATGTGGCTGATGATCACCAGATGTGTGTATCGGACGCAGGACATCTTGCTTATGATCGAGAAGTTTTCCGGAATTCTGTTATGGGAGTAATGTTCTGCAAAGGACATCCTACTAAATGAATGAATGTTCTGACTTTATTATCACCTCGGCAGCGCTAGAGTTTTGAATTCTTCCTCTCAAAACAGGATATAACTGCTACATTAAAAAATATATATAAGTAGATGCTTCTGAAAGTTTAACAAAGTAGATGCTTCTGAAAGTTTAACAGTAAATACAAACGCAAATTGACGGAACATCACCCAGCAAAAACGGAGAAACCAGTCTACGGTACTTCAATTTTAATTCACCGCAAACAAAGGGAATTCCAGGGTACACGTCATATCCTGGAGTCCCCTTATTCGCGCTGTATCTCGGTGTGCATGACCTTGACCGGAATAACGTTGTCGGTGTGCAGCAAATGGTTTAGTTATGTGTGTGAGTTGACCTGAATATTTCAGTGGTTGTATACTCTTGTGCACACTTAGGGGCTGTTATTGTGTGCTAATTTGTGACCCTGAAAAGGGCCCGTTCCGTTATGGCATTCTTCTAGTGGCCCTGAAAAGGGCCCATTGCTGGATGATACTGCTGTATGCATGAGTTGACAATCATATTCTGCAGACTAGTGTTGCGGCGGTGGCCAGACTGCAGACTATTGTTGGGGTGGCCAGAATCGAACAATGTCAGCTAGAATGGTGTTGAACACATCTAGGCCAGCACATTTAGTGCGACGACGCCACATGAATTCGCACATGTAGGAATCGAGTAGATGCCTGTGTGTTCCATTCTGCCTCTTGGGTTAGGGTTAGGGTTAGGACAGCTGCTGTCAGTTCAATAAAATTCATGACTGCAGAAAGCCAACGTAAAAATGTACTACACACACTGTGTTACCGTTCGTCGCTCCTTTTTCGCGCCATGACACGCACTGAAAAAAACTTTAATTGAACGGAGATCCCCCGCCAGTGCTATATATAGCTGCTAACTACGCTATATATAGCTGCTAAAGCTAAATATAGCCTCGTGACGTCTGTTGCGGTGAATTAAAATCCAATTACCCAGTCTACTAATTGTTAACATCACGTAACTGTTACCAATTCGTAATTCTAACTTTTCCATTATTACGGTATTTAGTGACCTTATACTTTCAATACCTGGATGGCTTGGCCACATGGCATGGACGAGACAGGAACACTGAGCTGATCCACGACACTGGTGATCGAGTGAAATGGCGAGTCATGATAGCCCACGCTTTCCGGCATGGCACATGATTGATTGATTGATACTTTCAAAACTTCCATGCTCGTGTAATTATTAAGTAAATATTAACATTTAAATAGCTAATCTTTCCATCGGTTTTCTAAAATAGTGTGTTGTTAATGAATAAATATTTGACGGATCGAGAAAACCACAGAATGCCCACACTCCGTGTGTAGAAGTTCGCGGGAAATTTAAACTCCGTGACTTGGATGGGTTTCTCCCCCCTGCTCCGTTCACGTGCACAAACATTGGCGCGGGAATAAAGCTGTTAATCAAGGGGCAGAACTGTTTGTATGTAGGAAGAATTAACTCCCCGTGTAAATCCTTCAGGGCGCAGGACGGGAGAAGGACAACTTTTCGCTTATTCTACAAACAAACGCCATGACACCGCAATGTTGATTGTGTCGAGCTAGGAAACACTTATTTTTCTTTCATATTTTCTTCGTTTTAAAATTGTCAGCAAGGTTCTTTTCCTCTATTTCGGTGATCAATTTTGCTTTGCTTCTATTCCAGCATTGGTCTGGAATGGGAAGCATGAAGACTTCGTGGGTTACCCACGATCTGTCTTGTATGGTTTCACCTGTGGTCAGAGTGCAGTACAAATTCTGGATATTCGTGTAGGATGTACAGTAGTGTTTGCTTTGGTGGTCCACAGTTGCAAGTTGCAGAGGTTCTGTAGCCCATTTGAGAATGTGTTGTCTGAGTCCACAGTGTCCTGTCTGAAGACACCGACCTGTTGGTTCTGCCTAGCCTTTTGATATTATCATGCCCTAGTCTGTAATGTCTTAAAGTCTTAAAAGTCGAGTGGATCTACTTCATTGCTGTCGTGTCCTCCTTTAAAGTGTCGTCCCTGGAGTGAGGAGATCCGACACCCACATTATAATATTATTTTTTTCCCCCTCAATATTCTGGAGAATCCACCAGCTTCCGTCCAACACACTCCATCAGCCTATGGACACCTTTTCCTATCACTCTCACACTGTCGTACTATGCCCCCTTCTCATACTTCCCCAACGCAACATACTCAACAACTCTTGCTTCTAGAAATTAATAAAGATTAATTTATTAAAATAAAAGTGTAACGTGTATGAGACGTGTATGCGAAGAAAATGTGTGACGTGTTCTATAAAGTGTGTAGACTCTGTCTCTCAGACATCAACTCAGTCAGCTGATCACAGCAAAGATAGACCACAGCACGTTACGTCAGAACAAGTACGTCTCACCCGTTGCCGGAACCATCTTGCCGGATAATGCTTTGCCTCTGTAGACCTCTGGTAATCCAATTTCATGAACATCCGAAATAGACACCGGTGGTATTAAGAGTTAATCAGGGACCGGTTGCACTCTACACAATGTCCGTTCCTAATGTTCCTAAACAAACTGCACAAGTCTTTTGCAGTGTGTACGCAGTCAGTTAGTTAGTTAGTCGACAGATCATCCTCGTTGCACATCGAACCACTCAGTCCATAAGTGCTAATTACTAATGTTAATTGTTACTGTACTAACACTAGGTACTCTTAGCCGGTTCTCGGTTCGTTACTACTGTCTGATGCTGTATGGTGCATCAGTACGCATCACTCTCTTTGGTGACTCAACGTCCTTCTAGCTTTAGTTACGTTCTGTATGCAACTTTATTGATTGTTGAACTGGTGTTCTTCCGAATGGGATTGGATTTTTTTCCCAAAAACTTGTTGAGTTTCCTTGGATCTGGTAGGGAACCTAGGATAGAAACAACACATCTGGTGATAGTACTAGTCACTGATCCTTTTGGCTGAGTGTAAGCCTATCACCTTGCTTAATGATCTTTAGCTAACTAGACTTAGTCATAGAGCAGATTAGCTACCCACCTAGAGTCGAATCAGGCTATGACAAAGAAAAAATATCAGCAAACAGAATGCGGAACCCCGCCCACCAGGGACACCTACGGGAAGATCCCTATTATCCCTCAATTACTCAACTAGTAAAGCTTATCAACACTTCACTAATCTATTCTAGCTAACCGAGCCAAGTATCACTTCCCTACTCTAGCTAGTTTCCACTAACAGTGCTAATCATCACACTATAGTTAACAAGGCTACTGCCTAAAGTAATTATAACGAATATATTATAATAGGTTATACCTTAAATGGCACTCCTGCAGTCCTATCAATCATATCTACATCTGCCATTATAGGCACGTGTAAAATTAAGTCCCTAATTAACACACGGTAGATATTATTTCCACTAGGCGCTGCCGTGCCCTGGCACTCTGACTAAAGCATAATTTCAAGTCCTCCCTAGCTGGTCCCAACTCGAGTTTATATGGCAAACTACCCCAGTCAAGAACTATTTTCCTGGCTTTAGTCCAGTCAAAGTTGTCATCAATAGTTTAGATTCTCAAAACAAGCCAGCAAGTTTCTGTATACCCCCAACAACAGTTGCAAATAACCCCGTCAATCTTCTCGGTGCTCCGGAAACCAAGAATTGACATATGTACTGTCACTTCCGTGCTAAGTACTTCCGTTGTCCCTCTGATATGTTTTATGACTTGTCAAGGTGATATTTGATTCAGCGCACTCACTTCCTCCTCACTCACCACCAATTTTGTATATGGGCTGACCCCACTGCTTCCATTTGTATTCAAATGTTGACAAACTGTCACGGCGCTGTCTCCATCACCACCAAATGTTTCAAAATCCGTTAGAGATTTACACGTGCAGCTACAAATATTGTCCTGAGATTTTGACATCCGCTGTGTTTTTCCAGTTAGTAAAAATAGATGTCGCTGGCTGATCGTCCGCGTAATCAGAAAATCCTCCGTAATAATCAACCGGATAAACACATGGTTTCATTTTGTGACAATTGCACGGGGTTTTATCCTATATGGTTCGGCCTATTTCCGCAGGGCGGCCTGCCGAAAGTGTCGCACAAATCACGAACTCTATAGCTCCAGCGACGACCGCCAGGAGTCTCCTAGAAAAAATGCACACGCAAACCGAAAAAAACGACGCCCGGAATCGAACCCACAACCTTCGGAGCGCGAGACAGACGGCTTGACTACTCGGCCACGGAGACTCCCGGTCTGTAATGTTTACTGATAAAGTGCCTTGGGATGATTAATCGTCTTAAGCGACTTCCCTTATCCACTATGGGCTTATATACAGTAGTATTTCTTATGCCACCCCTTTTAATTTAAGATATCTTCTTCTTCTGCGTTCATCCGGAGTTTCTTTTTTTCGGACGTGACTGCGTTGTGCCTGTTTACAGCAGAGCTGCGTTCTTGCGCTGTTAGGCCGACACATTCGCCTTCTGCGGGCATTTGTTGACCGGGTGAACCTTCCCGGAATTTAAGATATAATACGACATGTCTGCTACCGTTTGAACAACTTTTAAGTAATAACTGTGACACACCTCTACTTCCCATTTCCCGCCATTTATCTTGTTAGGTAAAAATCTACTTTTTATTTGGCACGAATCTATTAATTTGTGCTTTTAACACTTAGTTTCTAGAGATAGTTTTAGAGGCATCTTTGCTGCTTTAAGACTGTGCAAACGCAATGAGTGCGGGGGATAATTTAAATTTATTCGCTAAATCTGTCGAACTTTCTAAAAGCTGAAAGTGTGTCGAATAACGAAGACACAAACAACAGATTGCAAGATTTATTGCCTGTCATATTTCGTTAAATATCGCCAAGTACATACTGCAGAAATCACACAATATAAAATACAGTAATTAGATAAATCCTTCACGCCGAAATATACACATATTCGCACAGTTATTTCAACTGTCTATAAGTTAAGAAATCTTAATCGACAATTCTGTACCGCTATATTACACTTCAGCTTGAGTAATCCATCTTCTTCTTCTGCGTTCATCCGGAGTTTTTTTTCTTCGGACGTGACTGCGTTGTGCCTGTTTACAGCAGAGCTGCGTTCTTGCGCCGTTAGGCCGACACATCCGACTTCTGCGGGCATTTGTTGACCGGGTTAACCTTCCCGGGGGAGTAATCCATCTAATCGTCTTAATCGTCTCAAAATTGTCCCAATCCATTCAGCCTCATTTCTCTTGGTCTGCCTCTGACTCTCTTCCCATTGATCTTTCCAGTTGTCACGATGTTCTCCAATGCCTCTCTTCTCATCACATGACCTAACACGTGCACTAATAAATATACAATAATTCTTTACAAATATAGGAACAAATACAATGCTCCGATGAGAAGCGTACAGTTATGATGAAACTATGACATAAGTTATAACAGAGTAGCTCTGTAGAGGGTTTAGCTGGCGTGCAAAAGGGGAAAAGGGTTTAGTAGCTGATGCACGCGTGAGCACCCGGTAGTTAATTAATTAGGGACGCTCACGCGCTGACGTGGGGGAAGAAGGGAGATTAGTTACCACCAAGTTCTTAGGCCAGTAGGATGTGAGTCTACATCTATGCAATATACTACGTTTTTTGATATGAACTTGTCACCTGCAATAAACTCAGACAGTATCTACTACTTGGCCTCTGCGTTCCTTCAGTCGCATTCGTGTCCTGTTGCTCCGTTATAGGACGCGAAATGGTGCCGTCGACATAGGATTTCTGCTCGGGTTGCCGCGGCCAAGCAAAGTGTTCTCAAAACTTATACATCTTCCTGATCGGCTGGTATTGATGCATCATTGGGAACTTATAAAAAACAGACGCCATGAACTTTGTTGTCAATAAAGAGATGGCGTAAAATTTCAAAGTCAAAACTTCATTTCAAGTCGGACGTTTTTGAAGGCCGCTCAAAGTCAAAACTTCATTTCAAGTCGGACGTTTTTGAAGGCCGCTCAAAGTCAAACTTCCATTCTAAGTCCATCATTTTTGAGGGCTGCACAAGTCAAACTTTATTACAAGTCAATCGCTTTTGAAAACCGCTCATGTTCGAGTCCAATTCTAAGTCCATCAATTTTGAAGGCCGCTCAAAGTTAGGCATCATTTCAGGGCAGACGTTTTTGGAATGCCGCTTTGGACTGAAGAACTAGGTCAAAATGTGCAAGGTGAAGAAGTAGAAAGGATGCTGGTAGGCATATTCGTTGATGGCTTACGGTCAGATGGACTGAAATTTAAGTTGATGAGAGAAAATCCAGCCAGACTGTCACAAGCAGTCGACGTAGCCATACAAGAAGAAAGTTTAAGGAGACGATTTAGGTTAAGAGTAGGGAGAGAAATAGAAAGTAATAAGGAAGAGAGAATAGAGGAACCTATGGAAATAGGGCAGGCAAGGTATGGATGGAGGAGACGTGGAGTTGATCAAGCCAGGGCTGAAATACAGACACTGGTGGGAAATAATGAAGGTACTCAAGATAGAAGAAGAAGTATGAGAAATCCTATAAGAGAGACAGTATGTAATACAAATATGGTCTGTTGGAATTGTGGACAGGAGGGACACAGTTACAGGTTTTGCAGCAACAGACGTGCTCAGTTTAATGCACATAATAGAAATGTTAATAGTAGACCAAATAGAAATTTTGGAGAAATGCAGAGGAATTTTGGAAGGTCAGGAAGTCAGGGAAACTGGCGTCCCACTTACTGAACAGGAACCGCGGTAGGGGGGAAAATATAAAGGTCCCTAAATGTAAGAACAATATAAAGTATTCAGATAGAAAAACCACGAACAGAAGAGAAGATAGAGAATGACCTCTACTTGGAGAGATAAAACAGACTTTCGCAAATGTAACCGATCCAAGTTCATGTTTAATAGAAGTGGGAAAATTTAGAGTTAGAACTCTGATCGACACGGGAGCACAGGTCAGCGTGGTTATAGAAAATTTTTTATACCGCATATTGAAGAACTTCAGAATATTCAAGAATCATGATACCCTTCACTCAGTTACTGGACAAACTTTAGAGGGAGTCGGCCAAACAATGATAAACTTCAGATTAGGAGGAATAAATGTAAGACACCTTTTCCATGTAGTCAGAAATTTAAACAGGAACATGATCTTAGGTAGAGATGTTTTAGTAAAAAATGGTATAAGAGTTTATTTTGATTTACGTAAGTTGAGGTTTCAAAATGTGTATGTCGATTTAGAGGAAGATATGCACGTATAGTCAGAGTAAAAACGTCCATGACATTAAAACCACAAACTGTTAATCTGGTACAGGCAAAAATGAAACATAACCCTTATTTTTCGATGGGACAAACAGTTAGAATAGCAGAGTTAGAAAGAGAGATAATAGACGAACCTGGTCTAGAGGTCCCAGACGGAATAATGACTCTAGACAAACACTTTAGTTTTCCAGTGATGGTTATTAACAACACAGGGAAGGAGATTAAATTATATAGAGGATGCGTAATTGCCAAAATAGCAAATGATCCTAACACCATATTAACAACAGGAAGAGAAGAAATGCCAAGAAGTAAGTATCTAGAAACTCCTACTAAAAGAAACAATACCAGAAATAGACGTAAAGGAAGTTGGAAAGTACAGAATGATGAATTGGTCCATACATTCAGAGAACATCCATCTCAAGTACATTCAGTAGATAAAACAACGTCACTCTCGAAGAGAGAACAAGAGTTATTATCACAATTGAAAGCTCCACAAGAGCATAAGAAAATATTGGAAGAATTAGTGAAAGAAAACCAAGATGATTTTGCTATTAATGACTTAGAACTGGGTAAGACAAAAACAGTTACTATGGAAATAGACACTGGAAATCACCCACCAATCACTTTGAAACCTTATAGAATTCCCTTACAGAATAGAGAAACAGTAGATAAAGCAATAGAGGATATGCTAAAAGCAGGAATTATAGTAAGATCAAAGTCAGAATGGTCGTCGCCGATTGTAATTGTGACCAAAAAAGATGGCTCACACCGCTTTTGCTGTGACTACAGTGCGTTGAACAAGATCACCAAAAATGTAGCTTACCCATTGCCAGTGATTGATGATATTTTGGGGTTACTTAACGGTTCTACCTTCTTCACTACGTTAGACGCAAGGTCAGGATTTTGATGTATTCCCATGTCACCTGATGCTCAAAAGAAAAGCGCTTTCTGTACTCACGTAGGCTCTTACGAATTTTTACGTTTGCCATTCGGAGTCACTATCATTATATGTTGCTCATAAATCAAATCTTAGAAGGGATGCAAAAGTTCGCATTGGCATACATAGATGACATTTTGATCTATACATCAGGAGACGTACAAGATCACCTGAATCATGTAAAATTAGTCTTTAATAGGCTAAGACTACACGAAGTCAAACTGAAGGTAAGTAAGTGTGAGTTTTTAAAAACAGAAACTAAATACTTGGGTTACATCATCGATAGAGAAGGAATCAAACCTGATCAAGACAAAGTGAAAGTCATTAGAGAGTTACCTTCCCCGACCAACGTGAGAGAAGTAGGAGCATTCATCGGAATGTGTGGATATTATCGACGATTTATTCCAAACTTTGCACAAATAGCTGAACCTATTATAAACTTGACTTGCAAATATGCAAGATTCAAATGGAACGAAGATTGTCAGAGCGCATTTGATTTTCTAAAAAAACAGTTTAACAGCAGTTCCATTATTGGCACATCCAGATTTAGATAAGTAATTGACTTTATATACATATGCTTAAGATACTGCCATAGGAACATGTTTGGCTCAACCATATGAAGGCGAAAACTCAGGAATACTCTCTCTACTTGGCCCTTAGCGCTGATTCACTCTCTGAAGTAGTTAGACCACACCTACGAGAAGAATATGACAGTCTACAGCCATTGGTTCCCGTCTGAAATCTGCCCTGTTCATAAAACTACTACTACTACTACCTGTCAGGACTGTGTGGATATCAAAGCCTATGAAAAGAGAACCCCTGGTCTTTTTAAACTAGAATACGAAGGGGAGGGGATGGTGTCGTTATGTAGTAAGACGTATATTTGTGTCGGAGATTATGATAAAATCAGTACCAAAGGTTTGACCAAACACCACAACACTCATCTAAACAAGGACACATTCTTGAATGTTCTCACCTCCAAAGAAGCGGGTGGGGAACCAATATACGATTCAAGACACAAGACTCTGCTGTGTGTACGTATCAGCAACATCGTGAATCTTTGTCATCATATCATCATTGGCACCTTGCCGTCTTGACAGACGATAGTTTGTGCTTTAAAAAGGCATAATAACTTTTAACTATGGCGGTAGCGAGTGTGACTGATAAGGCCAATTTGCGCTGTAAATGTCCGTTCACAGTGGGTGCATGTGAACACGTGGTCATTTCCACCATCATGCACCATCTTACGTCTCAAACGCTTGGTGTGTGACTTTTCTGCAATAATTTTCTCCTTTGACTTTATTCCATTTCTGATATTTGCCCTCCATGCAACACGTTCAGCGGCGACTTGCTCCCAATGTGCATTATCAATGCCTGTATCAATCATGTCCCGCTTACACACATCTTTGTATCGTAGTAGAGGTCGACCCTGAGATCTCTTACCCATTTGTAATTCACCAAAAAAGATATCCTTTGGTATTCTACCATCATCCATCCTCCTAAGATGTCCTATCCATCTAAGTCTACGAAGACTGAGCATGGAATAAACTGTCACACAACCTGATCTTTCCAATACTTCAGTATTTGTGATTTTGTCTTGCCACTTAATACCAAGAATTCTTCGCAGACACCGCATATGAAAGCTGTTTAAGTTGTTCTCTTGGTGTGAGTAAGTTGTCCAGGTTTCACTGCCATAGAGAAGAGTACTAAGGACACAGGCTTGATAGACAAGGACTTTTGTTTTGGCAGTAAGCTTCCTGTTCTCCCAGACTCTTTTTCTTAACCTGTTCATTGTTGTTGCTGCCTTACCAATCCGGATGTTGATTTCCTGATCTAGGGATAATTTGCTATTTACCACTGATCCTAGATATGTAAAATGGTCTACTATCTCTAGTTCGGCGTCGTCAATAAAGATTGATGGTACCCCATGTGCACCTTGTGACATAATCTGTGTCTTCTTTTTGCTAATTGTTAAACCAAATTCAGAACAAGCATTGGAGAATGCAGATAGTAGACATTGCAATTCTTCCTCAGAGTGGGTCGTAACTGCAGCATCATCTGCAAAAAGCAACTCTCTGATCAGTACCCTCCTAATTTTGGTCTTAGCCTTCAATCTCTGAGCATTGTAGAGGCCGCCATCTGAGCGTGAGTGAATGTATATACCACCATCCTGATCATGAAATGCATATTTCAGTAGAAGTGAAAAGTATATTCCAAAGAGGGTGGGAGCTAGTACACAACCTTGCTTAACTCCACTCTTGATTTCAAATTCTTCAGAAGTTGCACCATCAAACTTGATTATACCCTTCATGCCTGTGTGGAACGATTCCACAATGGACAGAAGAGTTGGTGGGCAGCCAATCTTCTTTAGTGCCTTGAACAGACCCTCACGACTAACCAAATCAAATGCCTTTGTGAGGTCGATGAAGGCAATAAACAGTGGTTGATTCTGTTCACGGCATTTTTCTTGCATTTGTCGCAATGAGAATATCATATCAGTGGTAGACCGGTTCTGTCGAAAGCCACACTGTGATTCGGGGTAGACTTGATCTCCTAGGACTTGAAGTCTGCGCAAAACAATTCTGGCAAATACTTTTCCAACAATACACAGAAGTGAGATACCCCTATAGTTGTTGCAGTCGCTCCGATCGCCCTTGTTCTTGTACAGTGTTATGATGCTTGAATCTTTGAAATCCTGTGGGACTTGTCCTTCACGCCAGCATAGCTCTATTAGCTGGTGGATCTGTATAGTGAGTGTGTCTTGCCCACTCCTGATAACCTCTATTGGAATCCCATCCTTACCTGGAGCCTTGCCAGATGCAAGTTCATTTATAGCACACTTAACTTCTGTTATGGTGGGAAGTGTGTCCAGGTGGTCAAGAGTTGGTAGAGCCTCTATGGCGTTGAGGGCATCATCCGCTAGTTTGGTCTCACTTGAGTAAAGCTCCAAATAGTGCTCTACCCATCTGTCCATCTGCTGTTTCTTATCAGTGATGATTTCTCCAGTCAAGGTTTTCAATGGTGCACTTCTTTTGATCACTGGACCGCAGGCTTTCTTTATTCCTTCATACATGCTTCTTATGTCTCCCTTATCACTTGCGATTTGAATGGACTCACATAACTTGATCCAATAATCATTTGCACACTGCCTGGCAGCCTTTTGCACATCCTTCCTAGCTTGCCTAAGCTCACTCAGAGTGTTACGCGTTGGTCTTTCCTTGTTTCTTAAGAGAGCTTTCTTCTTCTTATCAATCAAGGGCTGCAGAGTCTCGCTGTTGGCCGCAAACCAGTCCTGCCTCTTATGATCCACAGTGCCGTAAACCCCTACGGCAGTTTTATAAAGAGTTTCCTTAATTTGACCCCACTTTTCATTTACTGTACAATTTTCTGGTGTATCAGTGAAAGCGTCTTCAAGTTGCTGTTGAAACTGAAAGCACTTTTCAGGATCATGAGTGTTAATAATATTAATCCTGAGGCTAGATTTGTGTTTAGCTGTGTAGATTCTCTTTGGTCTCAGTCTAACCCTTGCAACAACCAAAGAATGATCCGTATCACAGTCAGCACTGTGGTAACTACGAGTCAATGATATATGGTTCAGATGTTGTCTCCGTGTGATGATGAAGTCCAGCTGGTGCCAATGGCCGGATCTTGGATGTTTCCATGTGACCTTATGCATCTCTTTTGTTTTAAAAAAGGAGTTTGTAATACATAGGTCATTACTGGTGCAATGCTCCAGCAGCCTTTGCCCATTTTCATTCATGCGACCGATGTTGTATTTTCCAAGGCACACTGGCCATGAACTCGAGTCCTTGCCCACACGAGCATTGAAATCACCGAGCATATAAATGTAGTCAGATTTTGGAACTGCCTTGATCACGGAGTCTAACTCCTCATAGAACGAATCCTTCACATCATCAGAGGAATCGAGTGTCGGTGCATATGCAGTAATAATGGTGGCAAACCCACAAGAGGTTGCCAAGCGCAGGGATAATAGTCTTTCATTTCCTCCTGCTGGAATTTCAATCATTCCCAGTAGCGAATTCTTCACTGCAAAGCCCACACACAAAGCACCACAATCTTTGTCATATCTGTATATAAAAAGACAGGTTCACAGTGATAATTTATCGACTACGCCACAACTTAAATAATATGCATTGTATTGTTTGTCTATATATGATCTAATAAAATTATTATATACCTTACTTGACTCGTTTGTTTGTTATTTTGTATGTTGTACACTATAGTACCTACTCTGATGAGTCACTTGACCACACCAACTCTGATGAGCCACTTCGCAACACCTACTCTGACCACGCCTACTTACACCAAGGAGTTATCGCCCTTTGAGGCGAAAATCGATTTTGCGCCTCAAATGCATGTCGTTTCCTACTTCTACACTACTTCAGTGGTGAGAAACAGACGTAGTGGATGAGGCTTTATTGCAATGGCTAATGGGCGAGTCTTAATGCTGTTAACTCCGTAATAAAGCGGTGTTAGATTCTCCTGAGATCCGATGTTTACTTCATATTTCAAGGTTGTTCAGTGAATTCCTAAACTGTTGTCGTTACGCCGTTTTTAATGAGCCAGTTCCTTTCGTAAGTTCAAACATATTCACATGGCACAAGACAGCGAACAAGGACTTACGACATGGCACATATGGGTCATCAATGACCCATGACGTCATCAAGATGGGGCAAGATGGACGTTCTTTCTTTCCGCCCGTCAGGCGAAATCTTGGTTAAAGCATGCACAGCGGTTTCATCTGTCGTAGTACAGTCGCTTGACAGCCCTCATCGACGTAGCAAAGTTGTGGCACCAGTTCTGTAGCGGAGTGCTCAGCGCAAAAGGTAATGCTGCCTAGTAAGTAAAACTGAGATTCCCAGCTAGTCATCGCGAGCTACAGTTCTCAAGCCAAGCATTCTCATGGTCACAATCAGTCGCTATCATCAGCTGTTTCGCACAGAGAAAGATCATCTATACACCAGTAGTTGACTGATTCACAAAGCGTGTCGTTTGTAGATCAATTATACATGGGAACCGAAGCTTACGGTGCTGCACAAGTCTCACCAACAAATCCTTATGAAGTGCGAGACGATCTGTAACCCAAGAAGATGTGATTCTTTCCAAGGGGACTATAGAGTCGGCACCAAAATTCCAGAGTTTTCATAGAACGCCCACCTTCTACTCCTTTGGTCTGTCAGTTGCGGCCAGACGTTTGCCAACCTATGTGAAACAAGTAGTTAAAACTACAACACATTCACGACGAGTTGCTAGACTCCCCACGAGCTCCTGGGTCTCCTCAATTACGTTTTGAACAATTATGTATCGATATTTAGTCACACCAGCGCCACATCTGTGAGAGGTTTCCCCTTAAATCACCATCAGAAGCTCTTAAGCCGACGATAGGCGCATACCAACAACATGCCCCGAGTCTCCCTAAGCCAGATCCTGACGAAAGTAGTTACTCGAACTATCCTGGCACACGGATCTCGGCTCCAGAATCTTGAGGCAGTGTACATGTGGATTTACCACCCTCAAGACACTCTACCCCAGAAAGTATTTTGATATATGGGAACTTGAATGGCACTGTACCGGCCAATGAAAACGCATATTCCTTGAACTTCTTCAGGCTCTGGACAAAAGTGGTGATGAACAATTTGTCTATGATGAACAGCTACGCCCAGGGCAACAATCAATTCTAGGTTACCCAACTCTAGAAGATAAAGATCCTATGATGTTTTCTTTGACGGTCAGAAAATGTTTGGGCTGGACGATGATAAGTTTCATGCTGTTGTCAAATAAAAGGATCTGGCGAATGATTATGTTTTACGATCCACTCGACACCCAAACTGCTGCATCCTAGGCCAATTTTTAAAAAGCGACAAGACATCAAGACAGCGATCAATTTGTGGCAGTGGACTGCCAGCGATATTCCGATCTATGTAAGTGCATGGTTGTAATACAAATCCCGCCAATGTTCAGAATCAACTCTTTTGGGAAAGTCCTGGGCACCATCCGAGAGACGAGCATGTTCGATGACAAGTCCTTGATACAACATCTGGACATTCTGAATGAACCTCTGGTTACAACTTCCAAGCGAACCTCCAATGCACCCAAGCTGCCGGTTACAGAATCTATATGCAATGTGGCTAGAATATGTGGCTTAAAAAAACACAAGGCTAATTCATAAATCCCGCCTCATCTATTGACATAGGGCAGAAGTCATGTGGATTATCCTGATGGTCAGTGTGTATTTTGGTCACATGTCGTACTGCAGAGCTCAACGTATAGAGTTTAGTGTACTGATTACCAGATTACTGTTGTTGTCACTGCTTCCTTTGGTGACGAGAGTTAGGTTTCCATGGTGTGGTGACTTTCACTATGTACTTACAATTTGATAGATGTTTTATTACATTGGTTTTGTTCCCTGTATACATGTATATACTGTTTTCGCCAGGAATGAGGCGCTGGAAACTCTTGCCCCCGGGTAGATTGGGCCCGTTAGCTAATAAAGTGGCCAATCTAGGAGATGGAAATATAACAGTACAGCGAGGTAATGAAGACGATAACGCAATTCCAGCAATCCTCGTAGATAACATTTATTGGTGTATCTTCAATATTACAGGCTCGTGATAACAATCCACTTTGAATACATTGTAGATAAACAACAGAGGTCTAGCCAACTCAACATACCAGATGGCGACTTTTACACGACCGCTCCCTAAGACTGTTGGCTAGTAACTAACTTGTTCCCTACCCCCACGTCACAACGTGAGCGTCCCTAGTTACATATCAACGGAGTGCTCACGCGTGCATTATATGCTAGACCCATTCCTCTTGCACACCCATCTAAACCCCTTAACAGAGCCACTCTGTTATATTCCTCTCTATCCTCAACGAGACTTTTCCCCGAAAAGTCTTAGACCCAAACTTACTTAACCTTACCTTAACTTTACCTTACCTTACGAATAACATTCTTTATTAAAAAAACTTCGAGATAGCTATCCGCTATTTCTATATCTCTAACTACCTTACCCCAATTAATCGTATTATTTATAGCCAACCGCTATTCTCCTAACTATATTTTTAAAAATTCTTTTCGTGCGCCCCATTACTTCTTCTTCGTTACTTTATAAAAAGTTCATTAGTTTCAAACCTTATCCTCAGTATAATCAGCTTACATGTGATCATTTTTGATACTTCTTCCTCAGTTCTGTAAGATCACAGCAATCCGCTTACATTTTACATCGTATGTCCAACCAAATCATTGGTATATAAACAAAAATTGAAGATTATCATAGCTATATATGCGTTATGAAATGCAAAATATCATACTCTCCCGTAAATAAATTGAACCACACAGGATAGACAGAGAAATGGTTGGTGCGCACCAGAAAAGATAGTAAGAAGTAATCACATTTATCCTCCCTTGCACTCACAAAACTTGATGAAATAAAGTTTTCACCAAAAAAGAACTTACACAAATATGTTTCAATTTTGTTCATAGTAAATGCTCACAACAGCTACGTCGATCTGAAACTCCATCTGTCTTATGTCCTTAAAATTAAAAAGATTATTCAAAGTACCTCATCTAATCTCTGACCTGTATTAATTGTGCTGCCAACGACAGCTAGTAAATTATGACTTTATGACTGTATCTTCCCCCTGTCTATATCATATCAGTATCCTCCACTTATAACAACCTTCCCAAACCTCCATGGCTTTTAATCCATGTTTGATCATGGTTATGCCGTAGCCACAGCACTCAAAAAATAATACTACTGTTCATATATTATGAACATACGTTCTAACCCCTGGCACTTTAACCTATTCTGGATTATGATTATGCTGTAACCACAGCATCCTTAATTAATATTAACAATGTTCATTTATTATGAACATACTTACTTCCCCTTACGATTCATTGTTCATAATTTAATCCCCAAGTACTGTGCTGATATCTACAGACCCGTCTATGATTACCCCAGGCTAAAACAATCCTCATTTTCTGAACATGACGCCCAGTTCATGTATGTTTCTACTGATCCTGACTAACGCAGCACTCTTAATTGCACTATTCTTACAACCCTGTAATTTCATTGTTGTCAGCCACAATATGAAAACCTTCACTAAATGCATTAAACTGCCACCCCAAGCCACTACTAAAATGACTTTTTATCAAATCCTACACGTTTAAACTCATGGCGCTTACTCCATGTTTATCTTGGTTTACTAAACTCACTCCCAGCAAGGCAATTCCGTCTCCCTTTATAAGTCATTATTATCTGAACGAATAATCCCATTCTTATTGATCTAAATCAACTCACTCTTTACTAAGAGTTAAATAATAACAGTTTTTCTAACAGTCATAACAATTCTCCAACTTAATAATTGAAACTACAAATTATGAGTCATTGAAAACCAATCGTAATTAAAAACATAACACTTCCCCCCTTAATTAGCATCATTAATCCCCAACATTTTTAAGATAATATGCATAATGAAATAAATATCATGTTTAACCAAGGCCAAATTACTTAATGTCAACAAATATTATTAGTCGCTTTTATGGACTAATTATATACTCACTAAAAAGAAACACAAGTCATGGCTATGCCATCCATTAATATGCACTAATTTCATCATTCATCTGTAAACTACTGTACACCAAGTGCAGTAATGTAGAAAGTGGTTTCTTCTAATCTTAATACAAAACCATCACATATTAAGCCATCCACTACCCTGCACTAATTACACAATTCATCTGTAAACTACAGCTACTGTATCATGACAAGTACAGTGATATAGGATTGCTTTCTTTTAATCTTAATAGATAATTAACAATTATTAAATCGAGATTTTTCTCCTGCTATCTGCAGAATTTCTCATCAAGCCACCTCTCCATATCTTCAATAATGCTAGATTTTTCTCTGTAACTGCCATCTCTATATCAACATCCTCATTTTCATGATGAGAACTTACTATTATTACTATCAGTCTCTGATTTTTCATCCATTTCTTGTTCTTCTGTATTTATGTTGCTGGCCTCTAGTTTTTTTTCGTTCAATATCTAACCTAATTTGTTTGTCTTGATTCCTTAATAACCTTTCTAAAACTGGGATATCTTCGTCACTTGATGAACCTTTTCTAATTCATTTTTGTCTTTTAATTTCTCTCTCTCTTTGTCTATCAATTCTTCTTTTCACCGCTTGTCTCATATTTTTATACGGAGCGTTTACTTCCTCCATAGACTCAACGCTATCAGGTCTATAGCCATCATACGTTTCAGTTTCCTCTCTCATAAAAGTGTTCGGTATTGTCTCCGATTGTTCACACGTCTCATCGTGCAATGTTGGTATTGCTGTTTGTTCTGGCTCAAAGGTCTTTTCAGATTCCGGAGGTATCACGTATTTAACTCGTCTGACAAATTGTCCTCCCGAGTAGCACCCTTCTGAATAGTTACTGTCAACTTTCTTGTCTTCGACATCTCGTCTTAAGTGTTCTACATGTGCACGTGCTAAATGTCCTGTAATTTGGTTCTTGATATAATATGATACTGGGCCTAACTTTTCTAAAATGTAATATCCTGGAACCCAATAAGTATCGAATTTGGAATTTCTTCTGTTTTTTTATAGTACACTCTATCACCTATTTTAAATTCTTGTAGTTGTGTGTTTCTATCCGCGTACTTTTTCTGTCTTTCTCTAACTTTGATTACATTATTTCTTAATCTTACACGCGCTTTGTGCATTTCTTGTAAAATCATTTCCTGAAACTCTTCCCCCATGTATTTTCGTCGAGGTTTAAGCAAATTGTCAATTGGCAGTATGGGTTCTCTTCCATATAACAAATAGAATGGTGGAAAACCTGTACCCTCATTTTGATATGTTCGTATCGCTCCCAATGCAGGTCCTAAGTACAGATCCAAGTCCCTATCATGTTCCTCTACATTTTTTGCTAGTATATTGTATAGTGTCCGATTTTGTCTCTCATTTTTCGCATTTGAGGAAGGTCTATAATAAGAAGTCTTTATGTGGATAATATTCACCTCTTGTAGTAATTTCTGACACTTCTTATTCACGAATTCTTTTCCATTATCTGTGAGGATTGTCTGTGGGCAACTAAATCGTGGTATATACTCTTGCAACAAGATGTTAATAATGGAATCGGCACTCTTATCTGGGATAGGATACACTTCTGGCCACAATCTATAGCAATCCACTATATGTAGTAAATACACATTCCCTGAAAGCGTTCTAGGATGGGGACCTGAAATATCTAAGCTGATCTTTTGCATGGGAAATTGAGGAATATCGGTTTCTTGTAAGGGACATTTGATTGTTTTCATATTTCTTAACCTACATTTCTCACATGCGTCAACATATTTATAAATACTCTTAAATAAATTCGGCCAGTAATATTTATTCTTGATAGCTTTGAATAATTTGTCACGACCTAGATGACCATTATCATCATGATATGCCTTCAAAATCTCAATTTCCAAATGTTTCGGGATGTATTTCCTCAATTCGCCTTCTTCACCTCTTTCATTCACATAGTATGACTGTTTGTCTTCCCGTAATTCTATAAAGTTCTTTTTGAAACTGTTTTCACCTGTTTCTTTCAACCTATGCTTTATTTCTATTACTTTTGGGTCCATTTCTTGTTCTTCTTTCATATTAAAATGCACCAACCGTGGTTCTTCCGCTAGTGGTTCAGAATCTTGTTCTGTCTGTGAACTTCCAGAAATTTCTCTATTTAATTTGGCAGAATCTAGTATATTTACTTGCCAGTTTTGGTCATCTATCTCTGGTTCACCCTCATCTTCAGTAGTCTCAGATATCTCTGGATACGGGATTCTGGATAATAAATCAGCGCATGTATTTTCCTTACCTAAGATATATTCTACTTTTGCGTTATAACCTTGCAAATTCAGCGCCCAAGTTTGTATTTTCCTGTTCTGTACTGGAGCTTCTAATAAAGATTTTAATGGCATGTGATCAGTTTTAATAATGAAATTGGCGTTATGTAGGTAGTAATTCAATTTATTTTAGCGCATAGTGAATGGCATAAGCTTCTTCTTTCACTGTCGACCATTTCCTTTGTGATTTACTAAGTTTGTGTGAAAGAAAATAGATCGGTCTTTCGTTCTTAACTCCTGATATTCCTGAGTTTTCGCCTTCATATGGTTGAGCCAAACATGTTCCTATGGCAGTATCTGAAGCATCTGTATATAAAGTCAATTACTTATCTAAATCTGGATGTGCCAATAATGGAACTGCTGTTAAACTGTTTTTTAGAAAATCAAATGCGCTCTGACAATCTTCGTTCCATTTGAATCTTGCATATTTGCACGTCAAGTTTGTAATAGGTTCAGCTATTTGTGCAAAGTTTGGAATAAATCGTCGATAATATCCACACATCCCGATGAATGCTCTTACTTCTCTCACGTTGGTCGGGGAAGGTAACTCTCTAATGACTTTCACTTTGTCTTGATCAGGTTTGATTCCTTCTCTATCGATGATGTAACCCAAGTATTTAGTTTCTGTTTTTAAAAACTCACACTTACTTACCTTCAGTTTGACTTCGTGTAGTCTTAGCCTATCAAAGACTAATTTTACATGATTCAGGTGATCTTGTACGTCTCCTGATGTATAGATCAAAATGTCATCTATGTATGCCAATGCGAACTTTTGCATCCCTTCTAAGACTTGATTTATTAGCAACATATAATGATAGTGACTCAAAATTGCATACGTAAAAATTCGTAAGAGCCTACGTGAGTACAGAAAGCGCTTTTCTTTTGAGCATCAGGTGACATGGGAATACACCAAAATCCTGACCTTGCGTCTAACGTAGTGGAGAAGGTAGAACCGTTAAGTAACCCCAAAATATCATCAATCACTGGCAATGGGTAAGCTACATTTTTGGTGATCTTGTTCAACGCACGGTAGTCACAGCAAAAGCGGTGTGAGCCATCTTTTTTGGTCACAATTACAATCGGCGACGACCATTCTGACTTTGATCTTACTATAATTCCTGCTTTTAGCATATCCTCTATTGCTTTCTCTACTGTTTCTCTATTCCGTAAGGGAATTCTATAAGGTTTCAAAGTGATTGGTGGGTGATTTCCAGTGTCTATTTCCATAGTAACTGTTTTTGTCTTACCCAGTTCTAAGTCATTAATAGCAAAATCATCTTGGTTTTCTTTCATTAATTCTTCCAATATTTTCTTATGCTCTTGTGGAGCTTTCAATTGTGATAGTAACTCTTGTTCTCTCTTCGAGAGTGACGTTGTTTTATCTACTGAATGTACTTGAGATGGATGTTCTCTGAATGTATGGATCAATTCATCATTCTGTACTTTCCAACTTCCTTTACGTCTATTTCTGGTATTGTTTCTTTTAGTAGGAGTTTCTAGATACTTACTTCTTGGCATTTCTTCTCTTCCTGTTGTTAATATGGTGTTAGGATCATTTGCTATTTTGGCAATTACGCATCCTCTATGTAATTTAATCTCCTTCCCTGTGTTGTTAATAACCATCACTGGAAAACTAAAGTGTTTGTCTAGAGTCATTATTCCGTCTGGGACCTCTAGACCAGGTTCGTCTATTATCTCTCTTTCTAACTCTGCTATTCTAACTGTTTGTCCCATCGAAAAATAAGGGTTATGTTTCATTTTTGCCTGTACCAGATTAACAGTTTGTGGTTTTAATGTCATGGACGTTTTTACTCTGACTAGGGCCGATACGTGCATATCTTCCTCTAAATCGACATACACATTTTGAAACCTCAACTTACGTAAATCAAAATAAACTCTTATACCATTTTTTACTAAAAAATCTCTACCTAAGATCATGTTCCTGTTTAAATTTCTGACTACATGGAAAAGGTGTCTTACATTTATTCCTCCTAATCTGAAGTTTATCATTGTTTGGCCGACTCCCTCTAAAGTTTGTCCAGTAACTGAGTGAAGGGTATCATGATTCTTGAATATTCTGAAGTTCTTCAATATGCGGTATAAAAATTTTTCTTTAACCACGCTAACCTGTGCTCCCGTGTCGATCAGAGTTCTAACTCTAAATTTTCCCACTTCTATTAAACATGAACTTGGATCGGTTACATTTGCGAAAGTCTGTTTTATCTCTCCAAGTAGAGGCCATTCTCTATCTTCTCTTCTGTTCGTGGTTTTTCTATCTGAATACTTTATATTTTTCTTACATTTAGGGACCTTTATATTTTCCCCCCTACCGCGGTTCCTGTTCAGTAAGTGGGACGCCAGTTTCCCTGACTTCCTGACCTTCCAAAATTCCTCTGCATTTCTCCAAAATTTCTATTTGGTCTACTATTAACATTTCTATTCTGTGCATTAAACTGAGCACGTCTGTTGCTGCAAAACCTGTAACTGTGTCCCTCCTGTCCACAATTCCAACAGACCATATTTGTATTACATACTGTCTCTCTTATAGGATTTCTCATACTTCTTCTTCTATCTTGAGTACCTTCATTATTTCCCACCAGTGTCTGTATTTCAGCCCTGGCTTGATCAACTCCACGTCTCCTCCATCCATACCTTGCCTGCCCTACTCTTAACCTAAATCGTCTCCTTAAACTTTCTTCTTGAATGGCTATGTCGACTGCTTGTGACAGTCTGGCTGGATTTTCTCTCATCAGCTTAAATTTCAGTCCATCTGACCGTAAGCCATCAACGAATATGCCTACCAGCATCCTTTCTACTTCTTCACCTTGCACATTTTGACCTAGAAATGCTTCTTCTGCCAGATTTATCAATCTATCGCTATACAATTGTACGCTCTGTCCATTTTCCTGTTTAGATTGCCTCAACACTGAGAATGCGTGTTGGGGATCTGTGATATCTGCATATTTATGTGCCAAATCGTCTTTAAAGTGTTCCCAACTTTCATCTCCTCCTGCTTCCAATTTACGCCTAATATGATCAGATACCGGTGTCAAACTAGCCTGATACGCTATTTTCTTCTTCTCTTCATCTGTCGCTCCCACTTAAAATGCATGTTTTTCAATGGCCACCATCCACTTCTTAAAACGCTTGGCCTGTCCGTTAAACTTTTCTATATCAGTGCCTACACCCTGCTGCTTTAATGCTATATCTAGTCTGGATATGGCTCTCCCTACTCCTCCTAGAACCTGTCCCAATGAGAGGTCTTGAGCTTCCATTATAAATTTATACAATACAATATACAATAATTGACCAATATAACGCTATTACTAATAAAGTTCTACAGTCTTCTAATATTTAAATTTTAAAATTATACTTTACTGCCTGCCAACTGTAGACAACTTTCTGACTCAGCAAACGATTAGGGCCCCTTGTACGCTTGTACGCCTCCAGGTAGACACTCGACAGAAACCGCACAGTAAGGATTCAGCCTTGGGTTCACTCTTGAAATACTGAGAGGTACGATTAGATGTATCCGCCACCCAGAGACGGCCTCTTGAAACATGACATGGAGCTATTGAAGATATCAGCCACCCAGAGACGATTTTGATAGCGGGCATCACGAATAGCAGAGCCCAGGAGCGTTTTGATAGCGGGCTTCACAACCCAGCAGAACTCAGAAACGATTTGACAGCGGGCTTCACAACCCAACAGAGCTCAGGAGTGATTTGACAGCGGGCTTCACAACCCAACAGAGCTCAGAAACGATTTGACAGCGGTCTCGAAGTGATCAGGCAACGGCTATTGTAAGCCCCTTGAAAAACGATAAGGTCAGGCAACGGCTATTGTAAACCCCTTGAAAAACGATAAGATCAGGCAACGGCTATTGTAAGCCCCCTGAAAAACGATAAGGTCAAGCAACGGCTATTGTAAGCCCCCCGAAAAACGATAAGGTCAGGCAACGGCTATTGTAGGGCAGCGGCTTGGATAAGCCTCTCGAAACAACTACGATTCAGCCGGAGAAAGATCACAGACAACCACCCCTAGCCGGGCTTTCGGCTGCTTTGACTCTCACACACAATGTTGAAACAAGCAAGTTTTTCAAAGCGCGTTCAATAAACGTGTATAGATGTGCCGTAGTGAGTACTTCGCGTTTTCTTCAACCCAGGATCCGATGTCTAAGGTACCAAATTGTCTCCTATAACAGTACAGCGAGGTAATGAAGACGATAACACAACTCCAGCAATCCTCGTAAATAACATTTATTGGAGTATCGTCAATATTACAGGCTCGTGATAACAATCCACCTTGAATACATTGTAGATAAACAACAGAGGTCTAGCCAACTCAACATACCAGATGGCGACTTTTACACAACCGCTCCCTAAGACTGTTGGCTAGTAACTAACTTGTTCCCTACCCCCACGTCACAACGTGAGCGTCCCTGGTTACATATCAACGGAGTGCTCACGCGTGCATTATATGCTAGACCCATTCCCCTTGCACACCCATCTAAACCCCTTAACAGAGCCACTCTGTTATAGTAAACTCCGATTATAAACCCCTAAGTTTAAGGTGGACTGACGTGCCGAGGACTGAATGGCCACGGGTGAGTTGGTCGTGAACGTGGAACGTCTGGTATGCGGGCGGGGCGGCGCCAGGCGTATGGACTCTTGAGGGACATCCCCTACCCCTTCCCTAGTAAGCAGGCAATGCTAGGGTGACCGTTCTTTTTTCCTGCAATATCCAAAATTTGCTTATGGAGTTAATTAAACATGGGAATCGTCGCCGGAGCTACGTAGCACGTGCTCTGCGCTTGACACATCTTTCAGCGGCTAGCGAAGAGAGAGCGAGGAGAAGAAGGCATAGAAATAGGGCAGGCGCCAGGAGAACAAGACGAAAAGTGGTGAGACTAGGTTTCAACCATGTAATAGTGGGATACTGGAACTGTCGTAGTGCCAGGCAAAGAGGTCCTGTATTGGAGAGGCTAATATATGATTTTGATGTCCTTATGCTCCAGGAGTTAAATACAGATAAATACCATTGCCCTCGGTACGTCAGTTATATAAACCCCACTGGGCAGAAGAGACATGGGCAAGGTCTGCTGGTGAAGAAAGGAGTAAAGCATGTGGCACTTGACTTGAGCCAGTGGAATCACAGTGCAAGAGAGGTCCAGGGTATACAAATGGAGATTGGTGGCTTAAGTTGGAATATCATAAATGTATATGCCACAGTGGACTGTTTTGTCAGAAAGGAACAATGGGACTGGCTTAAGGAATTAGAGGACTTACTAGGTGATAGGCTGCTCATATGTGGAGACTTCAATGCGAGAAACAGAGATTGGGACAGTAGTGGAGAAAACCGACAAGGAATTGCACTTGCGGATGCCATGGTGGACTCCGATGTGGTCTGCATAAATGATGGTAGGCCGACTAGAATGGCAATGAGGCCTGGCGATGCAGATACTGCTATGGATTTGGCACTTGTCTCCCAGTCATCAGTCCTTGATGTAAAGTGGACTGTTTTGAATGACCATGGGAGTGATCACATGCCATGCTCAGTCCTGATCTGGTCCAGGAAAGTCCAGGAAAGTTAAGGCTGGGAGAGCGCGCAAGACCTTTCGGTATGAGTGGAGCGACAGCCTTCTTGGACACCTCAGACATGGGGCATGCAACAGGACTGTTAAAACTCCTTTTTTTGCAGCCCCCATGGTGGAAAGCAAAGAGAGCTGCAGTGAAGCAGCTAAGGAAATTGCGACAGACACCCCTAAGCTCACGAGAGGAAGTGGACATAGCGGAAAATGACAAGAAAGACAAGGTGGAGGCTTTCAAGCGATGTGCTGCAGAGGCCAAGAAAGAAAAAATGGGAATGTTTTATGAAGGAGATTGGAGGTGATAAAACACTGCATAAATTCTGGAAACGGTACAGACAAATGCAAAGAAAAGATCGGCCTATGACAGTGGGAACAATTTAAAAAGAGGATGGGGTACGCGTGACAACAGACAAGGAGAAAGGGGAGGCGTTTCTCCAGAGATTTTTAGAGCAGACCAATCATAGTGATGCGGATACCAGGGATGCAGTTAGAATGGAATTATCTGGCACAATAGAGAATATGCCTTACGAAGACATCATACTGTTTGAAGATGGTAAACATATTTTGCAAAAGGCAAAAGACACGGCACCAGGGCCTGATGGTGTCAGGTATGGCCACATGAAGGCTTTGAGCGATGTAGACCTGAAGGAGATGGCTGGCTGCTTTAATCAGAGCATTGGGACATCGTCAGTACCGCAGGATTGGCTGCATAGCTATCTCATCCCTCTCCCAAAACCATACAAAGATCATTCAAAGCTTGGCGGCTTTAGGATCATCACCCTTCAAAATACATTTGGGAAGGTTTTAGAGAAGATAGTCGCTGTTAAGCTGCAGGATTTTTTGGAAAGGGGGAAGCTTCTTCCAAGAGGCCTGGGGAGCTACAGGCCAGGAAAAGATACCTGGTCAAATGCAGCCACCTTTGCCTTTGACGTTTATGAGGGGTTCCAGTGTAGACAGGAAACGATGGCGGCAGCGCTTGATCTCGAGGATGCGTACAATAGAGTTCGCTATGATATTTTGATGACCGCGCTTATGGAGAAGGGGGTCAATCCCTGGTTGGTGAACTGGATAGCAGCCGTCCTGCATTCTCGTCAGGTTGCTCTCCGTCTGGGCGCATGGACCTCAGAGCCACATATTTTAACCCCGGGACTGCCACAGGGATCTGCAATCTCACCGGTGCTCTTTAATGTGTATACGAGCAAGATTGCATACCTAGAAGCACCAGGGGTTGGAAGGATTCTAACATTTGCAGATGATATTCTTGGATACAGGCATGGGAGAAATAGGGATCAAACAGCCAAGGAGCTACAGGTGACAGTAGACAAAGTGATTGACTGGTGCACTGAAATGAGTGCTGTCATCCACCCGGAAAAGGCGGCTGTGTTGTGGTGCTCTCTGGACAACAGGATTGTGAGAGATGATGCCCCAAGCCTCACGATAGATGGTAGAAGCGTCAACAGAGAGAACAAACTGAATTATCTGGGAATCACATTTGACAGGAGTCTGTCCTTCAAGGACCACGTGGAGACGGTTGTAACAAGATCTCAAAAGGGACTCAATGCACTTAAAATTATGGCTGCAATGGACACAGAGCAGAGAATGCTCTTCATACTATACCAGCACTTGATCCTCTCAGTGATTGATTATGGACTAGGACTGCTCACTGTCTCAAAGAGTCAGCTTGTGAAATTAGGGCGCATACAGAATAAAGCTATGCGGGTCATTCTGGGATGCACCAGAGACACTCCAGTAGTGTGTATGCGTTACATCCTTGGTCTTCCTACTGTTGCTGGTAGGCACAAGGTGATGCAAGCGAAGGCATACCTCAGAGTAGCTGCAGACACAGATCACCCGTTGCATGAGGCGCTGGACGTAGTTAAGGGTCAGAGACTGATATGAGGGAAATCATGAATGGCTCAGGCGGAGGATACGATCAGACAGGTGTGCCCCTTGGAGATCACCAGGCGAGGAGAGGAGTGGGTCAGGGTGCCAGCCGTGCAGTCAGACTTGTGCAGAGTTATAATCACATTGAGCCGGGAGTGCAGGGAGTGGCCAGCAGGGGCCACGGAAGTGGAAATTCGGCAACTAATTCAGGAAAATTCTCGCCCGGGTGATGTTATTATCTACACGGATGGGTCGGTGTTGAGAGGTAGGAGAAGTGCCTGGGGGTTCTTGGCAAAAACTAATGGTCGGCGTTTGGTGCAGGAGAGCCTGGCGTATGATGACACTACATCTAGCTTAAGAATGGAGGTGGAGGCGGTCAGTGCAGCTTTCCGCTGGTTAGAAAACACGATACATACACACATTGTGATTGTAACTGACTCAGAAAGCATGCTGAGGAGGGTGAGAACAGGCAAGCTTCGTGCAGAGTGGCTTGCTTCGCTTCGGAGGTCACGGGTAGCAAGCATCACCTGGATCTTTTCTCCTGGGCATGCAGGTGTGCTGGGGAATGAACAGGCGGACAGATTGGCTGGCTCGGCAAAACTTGGTGGAGTATTGATGCATGACAAGGCAGACGTGGTTGCGGCCTTGTGGGAGCACGTGTACACCTCGGAGGAGCAAATAGATCACCATAGTCTGGTAAGAATGAGACAACGAGGTGTAACGAGGGGATCTGGCCGACGCTCGACGCTCAGAGAAAATGCGAGACGGACATATAATCAGATTGCTACTGGAACTATTAGTGTTGGAACTCTTCGCTGGCTGCTGAGGATGGGGACGGAGAGCTTATGGGAATGTCCCGAATGCTGTGATGTCGGTTCCTAAATCAATCAATCAATCAATCACATATGGGTGCTTACGTCTCGAGCTTGCTAGGAAATTAACAACTGCGTACGCCACCAGCCACAAAGTGTACATCAATATTGTCATATCGGAACGATTAACTGCACACCGATAGCCATTTTCACGCACCGTTCCGCACATACTTGAAACGGCAGCATTGTGCTGCACAACAAATGTGAAGTCGTGTACCATCTGATCTGTTCGATGTTTTGACGCAAGAAATAAGTAATGTCGACCACAAACAACGCCAACGTTGACCTCCATGCTCCAGGAGTTAAACACAGACAAATACCATTGCCCTGGGTATGTCCTGGGTTTAGGGTTAGGGTTAGGGGCACAGTTAGCCCAAACACTAACCCTTAACCCCTAAGCATTAACCTTTAACCATTAACCCCTAAACCCTAAACTCTAAATCCTAACCCTAATGGGTACATGACATTACAGACAGAACTGACAATAGACGGAGAGTCATCACCAGACATCATCATTACAGAGAGCACGAGGACAGCGCGTATTGCCAGAATACATCTCTCTCAGGTCCGCGTGAAGAGCGGGCTACTGGACATGGTCATCTACTGGGACAGTTCTCTGTGAGGTCCGCGTGAAGAGCGGGCTACTGGACATGATCTCCTACTGGGACAGTTCTCTGTGAGGTCCGCGTGAAGAGCGGGCTACTGGACATGGTCATCTTCTGGGACAGTTCTCTGTGAGGTCCGCGTGAAGAGCGGACTACTGCTACTGGACATGGTCTCCCACTGGGACAGCTCTCTCTCAGGTCCGCGCCATCACTTCATCAGCCTGGTGGCCATGCCAGGGAGTCAGTGGGTGAGCTGTGTCCAGCTCAAGTGGCCCCAACGCTGAGGGAGAAGAATCCCTGCTTCGTGAGCCTGTAGTCTATACTGCCAGCACGGGCCTCCTCCTGATGATTATCTATCGAGGTTTTTCTTGAATACCAGAGACATCAAGTATACCGGGCCAAGGGTCGATGGTAGCTGGGTGTTTATCAGGACTGAGGGCGTGTTGGAGTATCGATTCTTACTTCATGAACTGGGAGTCCTCCATGGGCTGGGAGTCCTTCTTCATGGGTTCACCTTCTCTCTCAGCAGGAGTCATTTGAGTTGTCGATACTATTTACCACCTATAAACACATCAATTCAACAATTTTCCTGAATACACAAGAGTTCAATATCTGTCTTGTCTGCTTTCTATGTGAGACTGATCACTTGCGGGTTTGTCCGGTGGGCTACGGTTCTTAGAAACCCAGCGACTTATTTAAAACAAATTTCCAGGGGGTGACAAAACATAAGAAGGCCTGCAACACGCGGTGTTGTGGTGGGTTTCACAGGGAGACTGAGCACCTGTAGATTTGTCCGTTTTGCTGCATTGCTAGGGAACGGGCGGGCGCAGCAGACACCAAACGACAGTAACAAAATATATTGAGAGGCACAAACGCCTACGCCAACTGGCATGGCACTTGATGATGATGATGATGGTTTTTTAACAAAGAAACTGCGCGGCAAATGAACATAATGAAAACTCATGATTATATTTCTTTCAAGGCGGAAGTAATCACCGGGGAATCCAGATTTCCTTAGGCTACTTAGAAAGGAAGAGAACATTTCTCGCAATAGCTGGGATTCACAGAAACGACATCACACATTGTTGACCACAACGAGGTAATGTGTTATGTAACCAGCCTGTTTTAACAATAAAATCGTGTGACATATGTATTGTGCCACCAGTACACGTGCTTCGTCAACCAATGGAATGCAATTACATTTTTCCTGGAAACATAGAACTAAATATAATGTATCGTTAAATTTATTTGTTTCTCGCTTGAAGATACATTAAGAACACTACTTATTTGCATTTGTTATTTTCTCCTCACGTGTGGGCTGTAGTCCTGTCACTTGCCATAGTACATTTGTTATGACATATTTCCTTGAAACTAAATCGGTTGGTCTTACAGGTGCTGTGACCTCGCGCCAGTGGACTCCTTTCACAATTCCACGACACACCGAGGCCAGGGTTTGAAATCAGCTGCAGACCATTTAGAAGCAGACCGCATTGCGTTGATTTCGATGGTATGCACGTCGGTGGTTAGAAAGCCATGGTAAACTACCTAACGTAAAAATTGCCTAGTGAATCACAAACAGCCAAAAATGCTGGGGTTGATTGCGACGTCCTGTACAGGACATGAAATTAACTTTACATCGGTTATAATTTTCTTGTTTGCACTCTAGTTTATTCAATATATATTGTAGGTGATATATATTTCTTCTTAAATATTCACATAATCTTTTAAAATAATTGTGAATGTTAATTGTGTAGATACAGGTTCACTGAACGGCATGTCATGTCATCGATTGCCTATAGTCTGTCCCGAAAAGAATGCCTTCATTCATGATCAATTATTTTGAAAACTGTCTGTTGCATCGTTATGAAATTTTTCCTGCCGTCTTATATTTACCCCCACCCAAGGGATATGCCTTTGATAGGTACAAAAGCAACTTAAATCATGGAAAGCGGCGACATTTCTTTGATGTACTGGTGAAAAACTAGTGATTTCTCGCTAACAAACTTGTTTTACAGTAATGCCAATACCCCCGCCAGTTCGGATGACAAACACAAGGCGCATCCAGATTCGTATGGGAGTGGGTGCATTGTCTGCTCTGCTGAGACGGAACATGATTACATGATTTGCACGCCGAATATAGCTGTGAATGTCTCTGTAGTGGGCTTCCTTCTTAACGGTCAAGATGTTGGTCCTCTTTTCATTGAAGTTTATAGAATGATTCGTAAGTTGTCCCCTCATTTGACAACGTGTTTCTTCTCACGTTTCTTGTTATGCCACAATATGTCAGTTCCCACCGCAATATTACTCTTCGGTTGGTATTCAGTGCGTCTAGAGCTTTTTGTTTTTTCAAATACAGTTGTTTGTCACCGTTGAGGGCATACGGAATTGAAAATTCATCACTGTGGAATACAATGTTGCCATTAACAAGTTGTATTGTTTATGCCGATACTGTAATGTTTAAAAAAGTCGCTTAAAAGTCGACAGGATCGACTTCATTGCACCGGGTTTTATCCCATATGGCTCGGTCTCTTTCCGCAGCACGGAAAGCGTCGCACAAAGCACGAACTCCGTAGCTTTTAGCGACGACCCACAGGAGTCTCCGAAACATATAATTCGTACACCCAAGAACGCGGCCCGGAATCGAACCCACGAGCTTCGGAGCACGAGTCAAACGGCTTGACCACTTCGCCACAGAGACTCCATTACATAATATTGTAATGTTTAGGATACTGTAATGTTTAGGGCCTGCAATTCTTCTGAATATGTCGAGCAAAAGATCCCAGTAGGTTTACATGTGGATTAATGTCTGCGATCTGCCCAGATCTTAATCGGTGTCGGACGATTCCAGTAGGTTGATGACTGCTATCGATTGCATAAAATTCAATCCATCCTTTCTCCAATAATCATCTTCCTCTTTCAACACATGGTCCTCACATTTTTTCCAGCAACTTTTATCAATTTTTAATAGCGCGGTCTGAGTTAGTATCTTGACGTCAGACAATTTGAATAGATTGATTGATTGATTGATTGATTTAGAAACGAACATCACAGCATTCGGGCCATTCCCATAAGCTCTCCGTCCCCATCCTCAGCAGCCAGCGAAGAGTTCCAACACCAATAATTCCAGTAGTAACCTGATTATATGTCCGTCTCGCCTTTCCTCTAAGCGTCGAGCCTCGGCCAGATTCCCTCGTCTCTCCTCGCTGCCTCATTCTTGCCAGACTATGGTGATCCATTTGCTCCTCCAAGGTGTACACGTGCTCCCACGAGGCCGCAACCACGTCTGCCTTGTCATGCATCAATGCCGTAGGTATTTAGTCTTCTTGGGCAACGACATGGTGATATGATGCATTGTCCATAATTAGACAAGACGGTCTATCTAGGGATAGAAGCACTGTATTCTCGAGCCAATCGCTAAATACTTTGCCATTCATCTCATTATGATAATCCCTATTGTCTGTATGCTTTGATACGAACACGAGTCCAGCATTCTGTAGTAAACCATTTTGAGTACTACCAGCATGGGCTATGACGAAACGCTATCCTTTACTACTGGGCACATATTGCGTTATCTTTCCGTCCACTGATTGCCATTCATTTTCACTTGTGTGGTGCGAATTGATCCAGGTTTCATCCACATACACTATGTCATAATTTTATTTGCCCATTTCCCTTATTTCACGTAGGTATTTGATTCTCGTGGCTCCTAACTGCGGTTGCTCGCAAGTGATATTTCTATCTCCCTTGTACTTTCTAAACGTGAAGCCAGAACAAAAATTTTTTTTGTTGGGTGGACATCAAGATAAGGTTATATGCTAAATCTTATCATTTTCTCTCAGCTGGTTACTGAGATATGGAATTTTATATTGGGGCAGACAAAAGTAAATGGACTATAAATACTCTTTTATAATGAGAAGGTTAGCCGATTGGTTGATTGGTGAATTCACTGGAAGACTGGGTTTTAATTCTGAAGTCCGGTGCCTTGGCGCCCAGGTCGTTTGAGCACAGAAATGGGCTTGCATTTTGCTGGAAGTGGCTTAATAGAATGTAACATGATCTGGAGGATTGTGGTTGCTCACTGAATCAAGTGTTTACCGCGTTCATTACGTCTGCATCTGTGTGAAATCGTTGCCCCTTGAGAGTGTTTTTAGAGGTCCGAACAAATGAAAATCACATGGTGACAAATCAGGACTATAAGCTGGATGTTGCAGAATTTTACACTTCTTTCTTGCTAATGCTTCCTGCACAATCTTTGCGACATACGGACGAGCATTATCGTGCAACAAAATCACACCGCGAGAAAGCATGCCGGGTCGTTTTATTCTTAATGGCATTTTGCAGCTTGTCTAGTGTTTGCAAGTAGTGGGTAGAGTTGATGTTGACATCAGGTTCTTTAAAGTCAGCCAACAATAGCCCTTCATGGTAAAAAAAAAAAAAAAATGCGCTCAGTATAACCTTACCAGCGGAAACTTGTAACTTGAACTTTTTTGGCTTTTGGTGATCCAGCATGCTTCCATTGCATGCTCTCTCTTTTGCTGCTCGGCTCAAAGTGGTGACACCATGATTCACCGCCTGCCACTATGCGGAAGAGAAATGCATCACCCTCCACTCTGTAACGCAGCAAGTGGTTCAAACACCATCCCATGCGTTCCACGTTTTTGTAGGTCGGGCAACATCCGCGGTACCCACTGTGAACACACCTTCCGATATTGCAGTTTCTTACGAATGACCTTTTGAAATGTCCCAACTGACACATCAAATTCTTTCGCTAGGTAATGTATGCTTCTACATCGGTTCATCTGTACCGCTACATCAATTTTGGCGATGGTTTTTTTTTTCTATTGCAACAATATGCGCTTATCGTAGATCAGTCCCTAACTGACGTCCTTTCCGAAACATTCATGCCCTGTCCGTCACTGTTGTCTTCGACACACATTTGTTACCGTACGCTGCCTGCATTCTTCGATGAATGTCCACTGGTCGACATCCTTCAAATGAAAGAAGCTGAATCACCGCTCTTTGAGCTTCTTTGGACGGATTTTGGATCAACCCGGTCATTTTCTCAATGACCAGAAACTGAAACTATGCATCATGGGACGATAAGCGCTTGCTCTTTTATTAATTGGTCAGTATTTATCACATGATTATGAAATGATCATGTTCAACGTACGCATTTACGCGCGGTGCGGCACGAACGGATTTCACATGAACGCCCCTTATAGATACCACTTAACAGGTGTCTTCATTAGCTAGGTTTACCATCTACATTGGTCAACCACCATTCGTTTGGTGGTTTGTGTTATGATATTCAGTCTTTTCTTCACACTACCAGTAAGGCGATCAATGACGAAGTGTGCTCTTCGTGTCAGTAGTGTTCATTGGAGTGTTATACTACGTTGTAATCACCGTGTAACACAGCCTGAGAAAAAAATAAGAATACTCATGAGGTAATATAAACCACCCTAGCTTATATCATCACCAATCTAAATTTTTCTTTTTTGTTTAGAAAGGGTTTAATACTCATCCACCAGTGTGTATTGACTGAAGGATAATGATGTCGGTGAAGTTGAAGTTTCACCCCTGGCTGGGGATGTTTCTGGAGTTTCGTTTTGACGATTATAAGCGAGGATGTTCTCCTCAATTCTATTCAGGCTTAATGTAATTATTTCGTCTTTGGTGAAGTGTTGCTTTAGCACATCCCGTAGCCGAACCGTTAGTAGGTCCCCAAAGCTACTACCTTCACCATCATCACAAGAATGAGGGAATGGATTCTCGGCTTCTTGATTTTGCGGGGTATTAAAACACCCCATACAATAACTGTTCGTTGGCATACGTATCTGCAACAAACATAGATACGAATAAGGTATTATAACAGCGTTATAGATACACATAATATAAATAATAGGGGTGTACCGGATTTCGGCTCCGGCAAATCCGGAATCCGGCCATTTTTACAAATCCGGCTTCGGCTCCGGCACCGGCCAGATCTCATTTCATAAATCCGGCCAAATCCGGCTCCGGCCGGATTTCAAAAATTTGAATCCGGCACAGCCCTAGTGAAAACATTCATGGCTTTCCTCCAGAAAGAAGGTAGTGATGCTGAGATCAAAACTATGAAAGCAGCCCTGCTTGAAGATTTGCGGACATTGAATCCAACAGTATTTATACCTGTGCCACACTACTGGATCCTCGATTCAAGCTGTGCTTCTTCTCCCAACGTGGTAGAAGTGATTCACGAGCCCATCTGCTGTTAGCAGCTAACTCCATTAATGATTCAGCAAACACAGTCAGTCCACAGGATTCATCAGCTACTAGTAGTAGTAGTAGTACTAGTGTTTTGACTTCTGTGAGCACTGCCACACAGTACGAGTCCAGCCTATGGAGCTGTTTTGACACAATTGTCGAGGAAAATCCCACCACAGAGCGTTCTGCAAGTGCCGAAGGCAACAGCATTAACACTGAGGTGACACAGTACCTGTCAGAGCCACTTCAAACTCGACAGTCAGATCCAGTTTCATGGTGGCATGCCAATAAGCAAAGATTTCCAAGTATGGCTAGAATGGCGCAGGCATTTCTTGCACCACCACCTACAAGTGTGCCATCGGAAAGGCTGTTCAGTACTGCAGGAGACATTATCACTGACCACCGTAGTAGCCTTTTACCACAAAATGCGGAGACGTTGATTTTCTTGAAATACAACTCGTCCCCTTCTTGACTCTGAGAGTTCAACTTCACCGCCATAATGAAGATTGACTGACTGAAATAGTGAAATTACTGAATGAATGTATTTCAATAAATTCAATCTGTTCAATGTACTGTTGTTGTGAGTTGTAACTGAGCTGCCAATTTGCCAACTGAAAACAATGTGAAAACTAAAAACTGAAACTGAAAACTAAAAATTAAAATTACTAAATTAGCATTAATATTTCTTAATTTCTTATTCTAATATAAATGTAATTATTTTACATTTAAATGATTTAATATGAGTATATGTCATCATTGTCATGTCTATAGTAATGAACTGCAGTAATGAACAGTCGAGTGACTCCACTCACTTAAGTAAAGTGATGTAGTACGTTATTCTTTTTTTACTTGTAAATCCGGCTCCGGCCGGATCTCACTTCATAAATCCGGCCAAATCCGGCTCTGGCCGGATTTCAAAAATTTGAATCCGGTACAGCCCTAATAAATAATAACTATGTATCTGACATGTACCCCTGTAGACCATATATTACTATCAATAACGGTTATGTAGACCCTGCACGACACAGTTTCACCTTCCTCTGCGAAAATTCATATGTGTTATGGTACCACCGTAGCATTACGTTCTAGGTATCAGCACTATTTCAGATCGACACAAGCCTAGTATACTATATGAAGAAATGACTTGTCTCTTCAGTTATATATGTCTAGCATCATATACCATTGTGTTATACTAACCTTGTCCGATTAAGATACTTGGAGACACGTAACGAGTTTGTGGTAGATTTACCAAACTCCAACTTACCGTAATTGTCTTCCCACTTTAAGCATCACCATATCATTACAACTACTTTTTCCGTAAAATTTCCTCACTTGACCACTGCTTGACCACTGCTTGACCACTAATTTACCACCCTTTAATCATAACCATATCATTACAACCACTTTTCCCTAAAATGTCCTCACTTGACCACTACTTGACCACTGCTTGACCACTGGTTGACCAGTGTGTAACTGTGACCCTCTACAAAACACCTCTTATCAATACCCATTACATTTATGACCACCCCTATATCGCCATCGACCACTCCTACTTGACCACTAATACCTGGTACCCACTCCTTACCACCAAATGACATTACAACTACTTTATAAGATTTCATTTCTAATGATGGTAGTGAATAAGCTACTATGAACATACCACCCTTTAATTTCACTAAGCCACTACTATCGCCCCACACTCGCTCTTATCATCACACATTTATGAACATTTAAAACAATTGAACGGTACAGACACGAAACAACTTTTACCCCACTCTTCGTTTTTCAACTAATTATTTTTACAGACTTTCCCACACCCGCCAACCAACAAGAATTTCCCGACTCAATTTCCCACGACATTTTTTTTAACCCACCATCGCCTGCCTAAAAACGAGTTCCAACATTTCCAGCCTTCGCGAGGGCTCTGCTCCTATGGCTCCGTGAGCGGGCTCCTATGGCCTTGCGATGGGGCTCCTTAAACAATGTTGCTCATTGTCCCTCCATACTACTTCCGGGGACGTGTGATATCTTTAGATATCAATGGTTCCTCAAAAAAATTCCACTCCTATGTTGAGATTGAACCCGGCACTTCTGAGCCTGATGCGGACAGCTTAACCTGTCATCCACGCTCCCAATAAAAGTTCCTATTGCCGTCCTCATGTTCAGTGAGCATAAGTTCCTATTATCCCCACGTTAATTGAGCATAAGTTAGTATTGTTTCCTTGTTCAGTGATCATACGTTCCTCTTGTCCCTATGTTCAGTGAGAATAAGTTCCTATTTCCCCAAATTCAGTGAGCATAAGTTCCTATTGTTCCTTGTTCAGTGATCATACGTTCCTATTGTCCCTATGTTCAGTGAGAATAAGTTCCTATTTCCCCAAATTCAGTGAGCATAAGTTCCTATTGTTCCCTTGTTCAGTGATCATACGATTCCTATTGTCCCTATGTTCAGTGAGCATAAGTTCCTATTTCCCCAAATTCAGTGAGCATAAGTTCCTATTTCCCCAAATTCAGTGAGCATAAGTTCCTATTGTTCCCTTGTTCAGTGATCAAACGTTCCTATTGTCCCTGTGTTCAGTGAGCATACGTTCCTATTTCCCCATGTTCAGTGAGCATACGTTCCTATTGTCCCCATGTTCAGTGAGCATAAGTTAAGATCAAAGTGGGGAACTACATGATTTACTGTAGTTTCGGTCAACGTTGAAGTCCCAGACAAGATTTCCCGGAAGATCAGCATTGGACTTTTGTCGGGCAATTTGGCAACTCTCCAGGGACACGCGCTACCTTAATTGACGGAATGGCAAATTGTGGCTTCTGAAAACTGTCCCCGGGGACAGGCAATTTACCGCAGCTTTCCCGAAGTATGATCTAAGCTGCGGAGATGTGGTTTCATAGAAGAATGATGAAAACAGCGTTGACAGAGAGAAGGAGCGATGAATGTATCTTGAAAGACGTTAACTCACAAAGAGAGATAGTTACTGACATCAGAAGGATGCTAGCCAGTTGAACATCACGTCATTGGGGTAAGTAAATAGCAGAAATGATTGATCTCAGCACACTGAGAAAAGTCAGTTGCATATACTTTACAGGACATCGCAGTTAAGCTTTCAGGGATTTTCATCATTCTTCTATAAAGCCGGCTTTGTGGTAAAGAGGTTACGAATGCAATTCGCAACCCCTCATATCACGTTCGAAACACAGCGAGAGAAGCATATTTGGAAAATAAATACAAATTATATAGTAATATTAAGAACAGTAATAATATGTACGTTATGTCACGAGTCTCATGTCCTACGCTTCGGTTACAACAAACGTTGTCAGGAACAACGCACACGTGACTAGTAAACACAATTATACAATATACAACAAAATATATGAACACCCAATACAAATGTAACTAATAAACACAATTATACAATATACAACAAAATATATGAACACCCAACACAAATGTAACACATAAACACAATGATACAATATACAACAAAATATATGAACACCCAACACAAATGTAACACATAAACACAATGATACAATATACAACAAAATATATGAACACCCAACACAAATGTAACTAATAAACACAATTATACAATATACAACAAAATATGTGAACACCCAACACAAATGTAACGAATAAACACAATTATACAATATACAACAAAATATATGAACACCCAACACAAATGTAACACATAAACACAATGATACAATATACAACAAAATATATGAACACCCAACACAAATGTAACTAATAAACACAATTATACAATATACAACAAAATATGTGAACACCCAACACAAATGTAACTAATAAACACAATTATACAGTATACAACGAAATATATAAACACCCGACACAAACGGGTACAACGAAATATATGAACACCCGAAACAAACGGGTACAGTCGAAATGACAGAAAACGATTTCGTCACTTCCGCTTATTGCAATAATGCGCAGTAGTAAAATTATTTCGGTAGTTTTCAGCGAACCGCCAGACATGGAGCCATGACTTCTGCCCAATGCGCCGACTTAGGCTCAAGAGGAAAGACTAACTAACTAAGTTTGTTGCCAGATCGACAAAGGGGATACAGACAGACAGACAGACAGACAGACAGACAGACAGACGGACGGACGGGGCGGACAGACGGGGCGGACAGACGGACGGACTGGGCGGACAGAGAGAGAGAGAGAGAGAGAGAGAGAGAGAGAGAGAGAGAGAGAGAGAGAGAGAGATAACGATAGGTTCACGAAAGACATATTCGCCTTCGTCAGAAAGCGGGTTTCCGACTTCTGCTCATTACAAAAATATCGGTAATTAACAATAAAATCGATTTAATGGTTACAAATCGAGGACGAAAAAGGAAATGCATAAAAAAAAGAGCGATAACTACGAAAAGACATGATAACCAACGCCAAGTCACACGTCACTATATGCTGATGCTGAGTATAAACCATATCCATTATTTATTCTTACAATAAAACCCGCCCACATATGAACAGTATGTATTTCTCCGTTGTGTTATATTCCCCCACATTAAACCCGGGTGTTGGCTACATCAAAGGATGACTATATTTCTCTGAAGGTCTCTTGAGACAAATAACTTTCTCCGGGCAATTGGTTTCACACTGTGAAGTTGTTGAGTGGGCAGTTGCTCTGTCGCATCAAGGAGCTAGATTAGATCTACCTTGCAATTTCTGTAAAACCCCCGCCATTGGTGGGATTTATGTATTCCCGCTACATACGCCTATTTTATTGTCTTCACGTTTATAAGGGTAACATGGAGGAATGGCGGTAAGGTTGAAACACCCGCATCTAAGTCGCGCAGACCTGGTTCGTAATAGATATCGATTTTAAAGAGAGAGAGAGAGAGAGAGAGAGAGAGAGAGAGAGAGAGAGAGAGAGAGAGAGAGAGAGAGAGAGAGAGAGAGAGAGAGAGAGAGAGAGAGAGAAACGGGTGGTATACGAACTTTGCGCAGAGCAAGGTGTTGCGAATCGGTCGTCTAGTTTTCTCGGACTCGAGCGAAACTAAAGAGACCCGTCCGTGCATGATACAGATCTCTCTGCGGTTGGGAATTGAAAAGAGAAAACCTAGTAGACGGCTGTCTAGGATACGTTTCAAAATTAGAAATCTAACCAAGCTACAAGAAGAATGGAACCAAATTAACTAGCGGCTAGAGGACCGGGATACAAGGTGAGAGAACAACTCAGGAAGAGATAGGTATGTGAAGTAAAAGAGACATTGAAGAAATCAAATTTCACAATAGCATTAGCAGCAAGACAAGCAGATAACAGAACATTACACTCAACTCTTCTTGCCGCCGTTGACGCAAAAGCAGTAAAGAAGAAGAAGAAACAGAAAAAGAAGAAGTGAAAGAAGAATAAGAAGAAGATAATGAAGAAGAAGAGGGAGAAGAAGAAGAAGATGATGATGATGTCGGTGATGATGATGAAGAAAAAAAGCAGAAGAAGAAGAGGAAGAAGAAGAAGAAAAAGAAGAAATAAGCAAGTTGTCGGGAAAAAGAAATATATAAGAACAAACAACAATTCTTAAAGTAGATAGGAAGAGAAGAATCGCACGGCCTGATCATATTGTAAGACTCGAAGAAACCATTAAATTGCGCACTAGATTTCAAATCATTGGAGATTTAAACAAAAAAAATAATGAAGATCAAGGACAGCATAGAGAAATCAAGCATGTACAGAATCTCAATGCAGAAGCGCCTGGGATTAACGAGATCGACACAAGACAGACAGCAATGGATTGGAATAATCTGCAAGCATGACAACTATCCCAAGGACTATACTGGTCAGTAAATTGAACCATCCCACTGTGGAGTCCCCGGAAACGACAGAGCTGATCGATTGGCTAAAGAAGGAGCAAAAGAAGAACAACCTGATGTGCCCATTACATACCACCAAAAGAAAAGAATGATCAAATCAGTCAGAAGGCCACCAAACCTTACTCAAGACGACTACCACGTTATGGACAGCCCAGAACAGGTCATTCTTCTGCGCCTCAGAACAGGACACAATAGATTACGCAACCACATGTATACAAAATTCAAGATTGGTGACTCAGCCATGTGCACATGTGGTTTGGCGTCGCAGACAGAAGAGCACATACTCCAGGATTGCCCAAACTACAACATATCCAGGCGAACCTTCTGGCCTAGAGAGACAACAGTGGAAGATAAACTCTATGGACCGCTGAATGAACTAAAAAAGACTGTTGGATTCATACGAGAGACAACATTGCAGTTATAAGCATATTTCAGGCGAACGAAAGAAGAAGAAGAAGTAAATTGAACGACCATTTTTCAAGTCTAATAATGGGCATACGGTGCTAGACTCACATTTGTAAAGACCAGTCGTTATTTTTCACGTCTTGCAATGGGCGTATGGTGCTAGACTCACATTTGTAAAGATTAGTCATTATTTTTCACGTCTTGCAATGGGCGTACGGTGCTAGACTCACATTTGTAAAGACCAGTCGTTATTTTTCACGTATTGCAATGGGCGTATGGTGCTAGACTCACATTTGTAAAGATCGGTCGTTATTTTTCACGTCATGCTATGGACGTATGGTGCTAGACTCACATTTGTAAAGACCAGTCGTTATTTCGTGGGCGGATAGACTTCATTGTACCGGATTTTCCCCATATGGCTCTGTCTCTTTCCGTAGTATCGCACAAAGCACGAACTCCGTAGTTCCAACGACAACCCCGAGGAACGAAACGACGTAGCCCGGAATCGAACACACAACCTTCGGATCGCGAGACAGACGGCATAATTACTTGGCCACGGAGACTCACTTTATGGGAGATGTGGTCAGTATAGCACCGGCCGACAATACTTCCCAAGGCTTTTTCTGGTACCTATATTAGGCTGGATCGACCTGCGAGCCCAGATACAATTTTCAAAATCCGTAACGGTGCGGTTTCGAACCCATCATCACCCAACCAGCAGCCGAGCGCCTGGCCACTAATCTACCGCAGCTCCACAACGTCAGTCATCATCATCAAGTGCCTTGTTAACTGGCGTTGACGATTATGCTTCTCCACATCTTGAAGCCTGTATCAATTCGCCAAGTGTGACCTCCCATTTGGACAGAGGGACGATATATCGTCATACTAGGGTCATTGGGTTATTTGTTTTGTTTCGTGTATTTTCCGAAATATCAATGCCCAGTGAACGGAAATTTACAATATAATACTTGTTCATTTAATTGTGTGCCATGTCCCCAAACCTACTTTTTATTTGGCTCTAAATCAGTTAATGGAGATGTCAATTGTACCAAGGCTCCAAAATGAATTACCGTCAGCGGTGTTCCATAGAATCGCATCATTACTGGACACGTAGATTTTACGGCGAGACAGCTGAAAGCTAATGACGATCACCAGTAAATGACGTCATGATTAATGACCAACGAGGCAGACTAGAACAGTCTTCCAGGTTTTAAACGCTCCCGAGCGAGTCTTTCACGCTGCATCGCGTCTGTGGCCATGACACAAGACTGCAACTCCACAGTGAGCCAACCAAGACATTTCAAATGTTTCCAGTGATAACTACAGACTGAAAGTGATATATGTAATTGATCCGGGTAATGTTGGTAGAGAATGGCTGGCATTTAGACGAGCTACACCGGTAATGATACTGTTGATGATAATGTGAGCTGGCGAGTGTAACTTTTAGTATTGAAGAGCTCAGGGAGAAGAATGAGTAGTCGGGGAATCTTGTAAATGACGCCGTGTCAGGAAAATCATCGTTCATTGGTCGATTACTTCCTTTAGTGATGTAGTATAGAAGCAACAGTGGCAGCGTGTGTGCATACTTTTATAAGGTTGCTGTGCTCATTCTTCCCACCACCACCGTCATCATCATCAGACCACCACCACCACCACCACCACCACCACCACCACCACCACCACCACCACCACCACCATCATCATCATCATCATCATCATCATCATCATGTACAGTGACGATCATTATCATCAAATATGTCAGCCCCTGTAGAGCCGCGGTAGGGTAGTGGCCAGACGCTTGACTACCGGCCGGGTTGTCAAAGGTTCGACCGCCCCGGGCCGTACTCGAATGTTTAATATTGACGTGGCTTTCATCCTGACCCAGCCTGGAATTGGTACCAAGCGACGTCTCGGGAAGTAAATGCGGTCGGTGTTATACTGACCACATCACCCACCAAGTGTTGACTGGCTGTCAAATTGTAATTTACTGTAAATATAGTACCTTGTCATGTATGGCAGGGGGGGGGGGGGTCTTGAGCCTGAGGAATTAAGGTCGCATGGCTAGTGCAGTCGCCGCGAACTGTGCAGGTTAAAGTTCTTTTGCCCTCGACAGAAAAAAAAACCCACACCTTACCGAGGATTCGAACCCGGGTCTCCCCATTCTAGCCAATCGACCAGCCGCTCCTCACCAAGTGTTGACTGGTCCTTACAAATATGAAACTGACCACATCTGCCACCGAGTGCCGGTTGGTCTTCACAAGTATGGGGTTAGCACCATATGCCTAATGTGGCTAAGGTGTGTAAAGGTGTCCTTTACTGACTTACCCAACTAAACTTCCGGTCCCCCAACATGGCGGTTAGGCATTGAACCGTTAAGTCCTCTGGCGTGTTTATGCTTGTGGATACGGTTTGTAATCGCATTTTCCTCATGTTGGACTGGTAGTACATGGTTCCATCGCCATGCTACTGAGTTAGTGCGTGGCGCAACACTGTGAGCTGTGAGATTCGTGCGGAATGCTTTTGCATCTGTCTACTGTTGTTTGCACAGTGAAATGCATGTTCGGAACAATGGCCGGCTGTCGCTGAATTGACTGGTTTGCCTTTTCGGTTCGCGAGTGCATTTTTCAGGAGACTCCTGGGAGTCGTCGCTGGAGCTACGGAGTTCGTGATTAGTGTGGCAATTTCGGCGGGTCGCCCTGTGGAAAGAGACCGAGCATTGTGGGATAAAAGCCGGGTCAATGAAGTCTTTCTGGTGACTGACAATTCCATCGACGATGAACTATTTTTCTTGGAGGACTTTTGTGTTGGCATTCTGGCGGGGGTATTATGCACAGTGTACCTGTGTGGGCTGTTGGCTTGCCGAGACTTCTGTCTGTTCCACTTTTCACATTGGACAGTGAGGAGCATTTTGTGTGATATTCACTGGCACAGGAACGGAGCATAATGGGGGCGATCCGTTTCCGTGAAGTTGGAACCGCGATTAACTAACCAACTAACTAAACTTTGCATGTCCTTTATTGACTTACCCAACTAAACATTCCATGTCCTTTACTGACTTAACCAACTAAACTTTGCATGTCCTTTACTGACTTAACCGGCTAAACATTGCGTGTCCTTTACTGACTTACCCAACTAAACATTGCATGTCATTTACTGACTTAACCAATTAAACATTGCATGTCCTTTATTGACTTAACCAACTAAACATTGCATGTCCTTTACTGACTTAACCAACTAAACATTGCATGTCCTTTATTGACTTACCCAACTAAACATTGCATCTCCTTTATTGACTTACCCAACTAAACATTGCATGTCATTTACTGACTTAACCAATTAAACATTGCATGTCCTTTATTGACTTACCCAACTAAACATTGCATGTCATTTACTGACTTAACCAATTAAACATTGCATGTCCTTTAGTGACTTAACCAACTAAACATTGCATGTCCTTTACTGACTTAACCAACTAAACATTGCGTGTCCTTTACAGACTTAACCAATTAAACATTGCATGTCCTTTACTGACTTAACCAACTAAACATTGCATGTCCTTTATTGACTTACCCAACTAAACATTGCATCTCCTTTATTGACTTACCCAACTAAACATTGCATGTCATTTACTGACTTAACCAATTAAACATTGCATCTCCTTTATTGACTTACCCAAATAAACATTGCATGTCATTTACTGACTTAACCAATTAAACATTGCATGTCCTTTACTGACTTAACCAACTAAACATTGCGTGTCCTTTACTGACTTAACCAACTAAACATTGCATGTCCTTTACTGAATTAACCGGCGAAACATTGCATGTCCTTTACTGACTTAACCAACTAAACATTGCATGTCCTTTGCTGACTTAACCAACTAAACATTGCATGTCGTTTAGTGACTTAACCAACTAAACATTGCATGTCCTTTGCTGACTTAACCAACTAAACTTTGCATGTCCTTTACTGACGTAACCAACTAAACATTGCATGGCCTTTACTGACTTAACCAACTAAACTTTGCATGTCCTTTAGTGACTTAACCAACTAAACATTGCATGTCCTTTACTGACTTAACCAACTAAACATTGCATGTCCTTTACTGACTTAACCAACTAAACATTGCATGTCCTTTAGTGACTTAACCAACTAAACATTGCATGTCCTTTACATGACGTAGTCATCAATCCAGGTGATTTTCCAGGCAATGTTACTTACGTTCAGTAGTTTGCCAGTGAGGTCAACATGGCGGGTGTGAGGAATAAATCCATTACCGCACCGTCCGCGCACAAGGAATGTATGCGCGATAAACCTCTCGTCAATGCTGGCATATACGTGTAATGAAGAGGAGAATAAACAAATAACAAACCAAACAGATCGCGTGTTAGCCAACCAACCTAGCATGAATAGTGGAGACAATGAATGAAAAGAAAATACACATAAACACGGGAATAATAATTTCGTCACTGGAAGTGCAGCGCCAGGGGGATCGTCCATGTTTGTGTTTTCCACGACTCGTTAAAAAAACTTCACATCTTCCAACCAGGAGACACAGGAAGGCTATTTATCCCGAAGCGTGACGAACCCGCGCTCACACGCCTGCTTCAATGCAGCCAAGGATGGACTAATATATAAATCCGCGGGCGACTGCACGTGAAGTAAGCACACTGCTAAATAAACCACAATGTGGTGTTATTATATTCACAACAAGCAGTGGATGTCAGCGTCGCTGAAAGGTGTACCGCGTTGAATCTTTCTCTTCTGACCGCGAGTGTTGAAGTTCCATCCCCATTTCGGTCGGTTGGACTTAAAATGTTGACTTGGAGACGTAAATTACAAGTGTCTCAGGAGTTAGAGTGAGTCGCCTGAAGGCGGAGGTACTGATCAATAGAGAAAGCTAACCTTCATGCAAAACCTCATCAGTGGGGTCACTAGAAGTAACAACTACTAGTAGTGTGTGGACTACGCACAAGTTCAAAGCCAGCTAATGCACGCACGCACGCGCGCGCACACACACACACACACACATACACAAATGCAGCAACGAGTAGTAACAACTGATTTTCCATTACTTTTTCTGAAAGGCCAACCCTCAAACTCTTGCGCAAACCTACACAAATAGACTTACTCTCAAACCCCCGGCGGCCGACTTCGTACCCGGTATATCGTGATTGAGAAACTGCATTCACTATCCCTAAGCCAGAGTTACCGACATCAAAATATAAAAACACTCAAGAAACACGTTGAATATATAGAGTAGAGATATAACAGGTAAGGATCTATTATAACTCAACTCAGCTCAAAACTTCGATTCCCTAAGCATGTCGGAATTGAAAGCCATTTCTAATGAGGTGGCAAATATGAGTACAAAAACATCCGTGGAATAAAGGTGAAAAATGAGAGACTCTTTTATGTTGTTTTTCTCACCGACATGTGCGGAATTTTGCTGTAAATCGTCTTTACGGCCATGGAAATTTACATTGAGGTCTATGATGTCTTTATTGGGAGTCTCCGAGGCGAACAGGTCACGCCGTCTGCCTCGCGCTCTGAAGGTTGTGGGTTCGATTCCTGGCTACGTCTTTCAGTTCATTAGTGCATTTTCCTCGGGGACTCCTGGGGGTCGTCGCCGGAGCTACGGAGTTCACGCTTTGTGCGATGCTTTCTGTGGTCGCCGCGCGGAAAGAGACCGAGCCATATGGCAATGCTGTTGATCCTCTCGACTTCTAAGATATCTTCTTTTAGTAATTTTCTTTACACTGATAGTTGGGTGGATGTGGTTTACAGACAAGGCTGCCATTACCACTAGTACCACTACCGCTACTACTACTACTACTACTACTACTACTACTACTACTACTACTACTACTACTACTACTACTACTACTACTACTACTACTACTACTACTACTACTACTACTACTACTACTACTACTACTACTACTACTGCTTCTGCTGCTACTACTACTACTACTACTACTACTACTACTACTACTACTACTACTACTACTACTACTACTACTACTACTACTACTACTACTACTACTACTACTACTACTACTACTACTGCTGCTTCTGCTGCTACTACTACTACTACTACTACTACTACTACTACTACTACTACTACTACTACTACTACTACTACTACTACTACTACTACTACTACTACTACTACTACTATTTCTACTTCTACTTCTTCTACTACTACTACTACTAATAATAATAATAATAATAATAATAATAATAATAATAATAATGACTTTTCTTATAAGGACATATGAATATTGTAAACCATCTACTACTACTACTACTACTACTACTACTACTACTACTACTACTACTACTACTACTACTACTACTACTACTACTACTACTACTACTACTGCTGCTGCTGCTGCTGCTACTACTACTACTACTACTACTACTACTACTACTACTACTACTACTACTACTATTTCTACTTCTACTTCTACTTCTTCTACTACTACTACTACTACTACTACTACTACTACTACTACTACTACTACTACTACTACTACTACTACTACTACTACTACTACTACTACTACTAATAATAATAATAATAATAATAATAATAATGACTTTTCTTATAAGGACATATGAATATTGTAAACCATCTACTACTACTACTACTACTACTACTACTACTACTACTACTACTACTACTACTACTACTACTACTACTACTACTACTACTACTACTACTACTACTACTACTACTACTGCTGCTGCTACTACTACTACTACTACTACTACTACTACTTCTACTTCTTCTACTAGTAATAATAATAATAATAATAATAATAATAATTTTTCTTTTAAGGACATATGAATAGTGTAAAGCATTCATACCGGGTAGATAACATAAAAAAGGGAAACAACACGGGTGTTAATACTTACAAGTTATCAAGTGCAAGTGTGATTTCTAGGACTTGGCTACAGGGAATAGTCACAGGAACACGGTGTAAATCTTCCGATGAATCTCCCCTTTGTGCCTCTCTGAGTATTTAATCACTACGCCCCATTCATCATTGCCCTAATGTTATCATCAGTTCGCTACGCCTGTACCTTCTGCTATGCAAAGTTATCTGCCCTTGTCATTTTCCAACGGAACCGGAAGATCAAAATGCAATCTCGAACTGAGGGAGCATACTTCTGAAGGTTATTGGGTTCCTGTTTGACGGTTGGAAAAGAGAATGAACTAAATATATATCTGGGATTTTAAATTAGAGACTTCATAGCTGTGCGGTGTTTTCATCTTTCATTCTTTACTCTCGCGCAAACATCTCTTTCTTTCTGTTTTTCTGAATAGTGAAGTTAATATATGATTAATGTTTGTTATTTTCGCTTATGAGCGAGGAGATAAAAGATAAATTCAATGTAGAGGTAAAGAAAAGATTTGATGCATTGTCCGATATGAAAATATTATTTCAAGATGTCAGCGACCAATGGGACATATGTATTAGAGAAACCAGTCAACCAAGCTGCAGAAATAACCATCCCAAAAATAAAGATAATGGGTCGCAAGGAATGGATGAAGGAAGACATCCTAAAACTCATGGATATAAGAAGAAATAACAAAAATAACAATGGAAAAAAATATGAAGAGATTCACAGGAAAATTGGGAAACTATGTAAAGAGGTAAAAGAAATATGGCTTGAGGAAAATTGCAGGGAAATTGAAGGTCAACACAACACCCGGAATACCAAATTAGTGCACAAAAGAATTAATGACATCACTAACAAAAGAACACACACATCAACAGGTTGCCTAAAAACCAAAGATGGCAATATCATAATAAAAAAGATCAGATTTTACATGCGTGGCCAGATTATGTGAAAGACCTTTATGATGATACAAGAGAAGAACAGTATGATCTTCGGAATAATAATGAAGGACCACCAATTTTGAAGATGGAAGTTAAAAATGCTCTTAACCATATGAAAACTGACAAGACCTCGGGTCCAGATAACAGCACAATAGAAATGATCAATGCCTTAGAAGAATGTGGAATAGACCAGGTCATCAGACTACTGAACGCAATATATGATACTGAAGATATACCCCGTGAATGATGTAATTCTATATTTATTGCAATCCCGAAGAAATCAGGAGCCTTGAAATGTTATCAACATCGAACAATTAGAATAATGAGCCACATCACGAAGATCTTGCTAAGAATTATCATGCAAAGAGTTAAGAAGAAAATACAACCCGAAATAGGAGAACAATGTGGCTTTGTTGAAGACAATAGTAAAATAAATGCTTTATATATGCTAAGAACATTAATTGAACGTTCTGTAGAAGTAAACAAAGACCTACACCTTTGCTTTATTGACTACACAGAGGCTTTCGATAAAGTAAGACATATCAACATGATACAAGCAGAGAAGAACAAGCAGGCTTCAGACCAAAACGGTCATGCATAGACCACATTTTCACCCTCAGAATAATCATTGAAGACTCCGTAGAATTCCAGTCGAAATTAATCACTAACTTTGTCGACTTTCAAAAAGCCTTCGACAGTATCCACCGTCCTTCACTTTGGAATCTACTTAACATCTATGGTTTTCCTACCAAATATGCCAACGTCATAAAATCTTTCTACAAAGAAACACGTTGCTGCGTAAGAACAGAAACAGGCAACTCTGACTGGTTCTCAGTCGAAACAGGAGTGAAACAGGGTTGTATCTTATCACCGATGCTTTTTGGAATAGCTATCGACTGGGTCATGCGCAAATGCACAAACAACACAAATATGGGTATCCATTGGGTTGACAAAATTCTAGAAGACTTGGACTTTGCCGACGACATAGTGCTTTTGAGTTCAACACACCCGGATGCCCAAGAGAAAATAAACCACCTCCAAAATGTTTCAGGGCAAATTGGTCTCCAAATTAACACCACAAAAACAAAGACTATTGATCTTACCAACAGTTCAGATGACACCAAATTGAACAGCTACGTTCTTGAAAAAGTCAACAGCTTTACATACCTAGGAAGCAAAATGACATCTACAGGGGACTCAACACCAGAAATATCATCTAGAATCGCACTGGCATCTAGTGCCTTCAATAAGCTGTCAAACATCTGGAAGTCAAAGACACTCAGCAAACACACAAAACTTAAAATCTTCAACTCTTGTGTGATTCCAGTGTTAACGTATGGATGTGAAAGTTGGAAATCAACGGTAGCTTTAGATAAAAAAATTAGACAATTTTGAGAACAAATGTCTTAGAAGACTTCTAAACATCCACTGGACAGACTTCAGAACCAATTCGCAAATAAGACAAGAGACTAAGCAAGATACAGTATCCAATTTCATAAGAAGACGCCGTTGGAACTACATCGGCCATGTACTCAGAATGGACAAGTCAAGACTCCCCTACCAAGCCCTCATATGGTCACCAGTAGGGAAAAGAAAACGGGGAAGACCAAGAGAGACCCTGCGTAGAACCATCATTAGAGAAGGCTCATTCAATGGCCAAATAAATATCCAAGATCTACAACAGGTAGCAGCGAACCGCCAAGCATGGAGAGACAGGACTTCTGCCCTATGCGCCGCCTTAGGCTCAAGAGGAAAGACTAACTAACTAACTAATCAACATGATGGAGATGCTTGCAGATCTACAAGTTGATGGGACTTAAAAAACAACATATATTGGAAACACATAAATATGTTTGCATATCCTTTACAGGACATCGCTGTCAACATCAGCATCTTTCAGTTGATTGTTGATTTCTTGGCAAGATTACGCTCAGTAGTTTACCATTGATTTCTGAGCGGCCGGCTCACATACCCCTAAGTTACCGACGCGATTCGAACCAATTGGAAACAAAAAGCTGCCATAATAATTGATAATGAAGTAGGTCAGTATCAATCTATAAAGAGAGGTATGAGACAGGGATGTGTAATGTTTCCAGATCTTTTTTCTCTGTACAGTGAAACTATTTTCAGAAGTATAGAAGATGTAAATGGAATCATGATTGGAGGAAGAAACATCAATAAAATTAGATATGCAGATGATACTGTATTGATTGCAAACAACGAGCAGGATCTGCAACATTTAGTAGACGCGGTTGTTGCACACAGTGAACAACTAGGGTTAGAGTTAAATTGCAAAAAGACACAGATTATGGTCGTCACTAGGAACGTTGAAGTCAGGTCTTAGTCAGATATGACTGAGCTACCGTATAACAGTAGACGGTACTACCTGGTCTCTGTTAGCGCCGAACGTTGGGCGGCGCTTACCAAACCCGACACCCCACATTGTGCCAACGGCTTCGGGCGGAAGAGCGCAATTGGGAGGGTACAAGCCTTACCCTGGTGCGAGGAAATGCAAGCTAAAGACAAAATTGTCATGGCAGGGCAGACCAGGCCCTAAGCCTTGGTTGGCGACTGGTCTAGGATCGAAGCTCCGACAGGCGGACAGTTAGAGCATTGCTTTGCTGATCCGGCAGCTTCTGCAGCTTGTCTTGTTCCAGATGTAGGGGTGTTACCTTTCCTCTGGAGTGAACTAGGCGGGCCGAGAGAGGGATCATGCTGCATGGGCAACACATGATCTCTATATTTTAGCCCAGGCTTTGTGCTATGGAGAGGCAATAACTCCATCCCTGGTCTTAACTGGTCTCGGAATCAAAGCGAGAGGCAACTGTTACGGGTTATAAGTCCTTGTCAGTTGGCGTAGACATGGGGCGCCACGCGTTGCCTCTGACGGTGGGAGACACCTATAGGTGTCACTGATCAGCTACCGCCCGCCTCAAGCTGGGCAGCCCCCAGCCAATTGGGTGCTGATCCGCCACAGCCTGCCTGCTTCAATGGGTGCTTGGGGCTAGGACAAAATCTGAATCGCAGGCTGTAAAACCAATGCACCAGGTACAAACAAAAATAAACATAGAAACCTCAAGCTACGGCTTGCAACCTGGAACGTGAGAACCATGTGTCCAGGATTTTCCACTGACTTGACCAATATTGACGATGTGAGAAAAACGGCTGTGATTGATGCCGAACTCAATCGTCTTAACATTGATATTGCTGGCCTGCAGGAGACTCGCCTCGCTGAGGAAGGGTCACTCAGGGAAAACAACTACACCTTTTTCTGGAAGGGTAGAGGGCAGGCAGAAAAAAGGCAACACGGTGTGGGCTTTGCAGTGAAGAATTCGCTACTGGGAATGATTGAAATTCCAGCAGGAGGAAATGAAAGACTATTATCCCTGCGCTTGGCAACCTCTTTTGGGTTTGCCACCATTATTACTGCATATGCACCGACACTCGATTCCTCTGATGATGTGAAGGATTTGTTCTATGAGGAGTTAGACTCCGTGATCAAGGCAGTTCCAAAATCTGACTACATTTATATGCTCGGTGATTTCAATGCTCGTGTGGGCAAGGACTCAAGTTCATGGCCAGTGTGCCTTGGAAAATACAACATCGGTCGCATGAATGAAAATGGGCAAAGGCTGCTGGAGCATTGCACCAGTAATGACCTATGTATTACAAACTCTTTTTTTAAAACAAAAGAGATGCATAAGGTCACATGGAAACATCCAAGATCCGGCCATTGGCACCAGCTGGACTTCATCATCACACGGAGACAACATCTGAACCATATATCATTGACTCGTAGTTACCACAGTGCTGACTGTGATACGGATCATTCTTTGGTTGTTGCAAGGGTTAGACTGAGACCAAAGAGAATCTACACAGCTAAACACAAATCTAGCCCCAGGATTAATATTATTAACACTCATGATCCTGAAAAGTGCTTTCAGTTTCAACAGCAACTTGAAGATGCTTTCACTGATACACCAGAAAATTGTACAGTAAATGAAAAGTGGGGTCAAATTAAGGAAACTCTTTATAAAACTGCCGTAGGGGTTTACGGCACTGAGGATCATAAGAGGCAGGACTGGTTTGCGGCCAACAGCGAGACTCTGCAGCCCCTGATTGATAAGAAGAAGAAAGCTCTCTTAAGAAACAAGGAAAGACCAACGCGTAACACTCTGAGTGAGCTAAGGCAAGCTAGGAAGGATGTGCAAAAGGCTGCCAGGCAGTGTGCAAATGATTATTGGATCAAGTTATGTGAGTCCATTCAAATCGCAAGTGATAAGGGAGACATAAGAAGCATGTATGAAGGAATAAAGAAAGCTTGTGGTCCAGTGATCAAAAGAAGTGCACCATTGAAAACCTTGACTGGAGAAGTCATCACTGATAAGAAACAGCAGATGGACAGATGGGTAGAGCACTATTTGGAGCTTTACTCAAGTGAGACCAAACTAGCGGATGATGCCCTCAACGCCATAGAGGCTCTACCAACTCTTGACCACCTGGACACACTTCCCACCATAACAGAAGTTAAGTGTGCTATAAATGAACTTGCATCTGGCAAGGCTCCAGGTAAGGATGGGATTCCAATAGAGGTTATCAGGAGTGGGCAAGACACACTCACTATACAGATCCACCAGCTAATAGAGCTATGCTGGCGTGAAGGACAAGTCCCACAGGATTTCAAAGATTCAAGCATCATAACACTGTACAAGAACAAGGGCGATCGGAGCGACTGCAACAACTATAGGGGTATCTCACTTCTGTGTATTGTTGGAAAAGTATTTGCCAGAATTGTTCTGCGCAGACTTCAAGTCCTAGGAGATCAAGTCTACCCCGAATCACAGTGTGGCTTTCGACAGAACCGGTCTACCACTGATATGATATTCTCATTGCGACAAATGCAAGAAAAATGCCGTGAACAGAATCAACCACTGTTTATTGCCTTCATCGACCTCACAAAGGCATTTGATTTGGTCAGTCGTGAGGGTCTGTTCAAGGCACTAAAGAAGATTGGCTGCCCACCAACTCTTCTGTCCATTGTGGAATCGTTCCACACAGGCATGAAGGGTATAATCAAGTTTGATGGTGCAACTTCTGAAGAATTTGAAATCAAGAGTGGAGTTAAGCAAGGTTGTGTACTAGCTCCCACCCTCTTTGGAATATACTTTTCACTTCTACTGAAATATGCATTTCGTGATCAGGATGGTGGTATATACATTCACTCACGCTCAGATGGCGGCCTCTACAATGCTCAGAGATTGAAGGCTAAGACCAAAATTAGGAGGGTACTGATCAGAGAGTTGCTTTTTGCAGATGATGCTGCAGTTACGACCCACTCTGAGGAAGAATTGCAATGTCTACTATCTGCATTCTCCAATGCTTGTTCTGAATTTGGTTTAACAATTAGCAAAAAGAAGACACAGATTATGTCACAAGGTGCACATGAGGTACCATCAATCTTTATTGACGACGCCGAACTAGAGATAGTAGACCATTTTACATATCTAGGATCAGTGGTAAATAGCAAATTATCCCTAGATCAGGAAATCAACATCCGGATTGGTAAGGCAGCAACAACAATGAACAGGTTAAGAAAAAGAGTCTGGGAGAACAGGAAGCTTACTGCCAAAACAAAAGTCCTTGTCTATCAAGCCTGTGTCCTTAGTACTCTTCTCTATGGCAGTGAAACCTGGACAACTTACTCACACCAAGAGAACAATTTAAACAGCTTTCATATGCGGTGTCTGCGAAGAATTCTTGGTATTAAGTGGCAAGATAAAATCACAAATACTGAAGTATTGGAAAGATCAGGTTGTGTGACAGTTTATTCCATGCTCAGTCTTCGTAGACTTAGATGGATAGGACATCTTAGGAGGATGGATGATGGTAGAATACCAAAGGATATCTTTTTTGGTGAATTACAGATGGGTAAGAGATCTCAGGGTCGGCCTCTACTACGATACAAAGATGTGTGTAAGCGGGACATGATTGATACAGGCATTGATAATGCACATTGGGAGCAAGTCGCCGCTGAACGTGTTGCATGGAGGGCAAATATCAGAAATGGAATAAAGTCAAAGGAGAAAATTATTGCAGAAAAGTCACACACCAAGCGTTTGAGACGTAAGATGGTGCATGATGGTGGAAATGACCACGTGTTCACATGCACCCACTGTGAACGGACATTTACAGCGCAAATTGGCCTTATCAGTCACACTCGCTACCGCCATAGTTAAAAGTTATTATGCCTTTTTAAAGCACAAACTATCGTCTGTCAAGACGGCAAGGTGCCAATGGATAGGAAGAACGAAATACCACAATGTAATATACAAGTAAATGGGCATATTATTAAACAAGTGAATCGGTACAATTATCTTGGAAAAGTGATAACATCTTATGGGAAATGTCTTTAAGAGATTAGAACAAGAATCGCCATGGTTAAGGTAGCTCTTTGAAAGATGGAAAACATACTGGCCAATTAAAAGATGCCATTTGCAACGAGAAAAAGAGTGTTGAGGTGCTACATAGAACCTGTGATTTTGTATGTACTTGAAGCGTGGACAATGAGCAAACAGACTGTAAGTTACCTGTTGGCTGTGGAAATGTGGTTTCTGAAGAAAATGCGAAGAATTCCATTGACAGACCGAAAAAACAATGAGCAAGGTCTACAAGAAACAAATGAAAGTCGTAAACTGATTAGAGAAATTAGACGTAGACAGTCAACATTTTTTGGTCACGTTATTAGAAGAAATAAATTGGAGAACTTGGTGACAACTGGCAAGATTGAGGGGAAAATAACAAGAGGAAGGCAGATAAGTAAATACCTGGGTGTTTTGACCAAGTGGCATGGTGGAGCCAAAAGCACTGAGCTGATCTACGACTCTGGTGATCGAGTGAGATGGGGAGACATGATCGCCCACGCTTACCGTTATGGCACATGATGATGATGAGAGAAGTAATGAATAGTTAAAAACCTTCGAAGATAATTACAATAAGCACTGCTGGTGTTAACTATAAGTTGTCACTTTACCCAACTGCTTCCAGAAATTAAGTAAAATTCCTCTTAATGAGTTTAGGAAGTAAAGTCACTCAATGCACTGACTTGCACTCAGAATATGCCCAGTGCACCCCAGTCTAAAACGTCTCATGTTAAAAAAGCCAAAAAGACCCATTCAGTAGCGCCTCTTTTATTTGAGGTAATAAGTATTTGGTCACTCCCTACGCAGGCGTTGTATTATAAAATAACATTTCACGACGTTACCCGCTATAAATTCCCCATTCGCTTGTCAATTTAATTACAAATTCCGATTATTACTCCGAGTCTCTAATAATTCAATACATGGCAGCGTTTTTCTTCCAGATAGCTGGTAAAAGACACTTCGGCGTGGTTCGACCATACATTCTCTCTACCTGAACGGACCTTGCTCCTGGTAATTGTACAACGTTGTAATTAACCTCTTACACCCAAGTGCGTGACGGAATGCATCGAGAATTTCCTGTATTTTGTGCTCAACACTATCGTCTCGAGCTGAGAAAATGTAGTTCGGTGTGCTTCGTATGTTACATAAGTAAAGGAAAAAACAAAAGTGTAAAGGACACACAAGACAACATAACACATTGAGAGCTGTAGTCCCACAGGAATACAACCGTTTTCAACCATAATAACGACACATGTCCGTGTGTTGCCGGGGCTCATAAGGGAAACAAAGAATAGCAACACTGTAGCCTACCACGCATGTCGTAAGAGGCGACTAAGAAGGCTTGATGGTTCCGTCGCCCTGCTACTGAGTGAGTGTGTGGCGCGACAATGTGAGCTGTGAGTTTCGTGTGAAATGCTTTTGAATCTGCCTGAGAACTTTTCACATTGGGCAGTGGGGAGCGTTTTGTGTGATATTCACTGGCACAGGAACGGAGCATAATGGGGATGACCCGTTGCTGTGAAGTTGGAACTGAGACTAACTAACTAACTTACGACACAGCCTCGCCAAAGGAACAATGAATTCCAATGAAATTCATGCTATTTTCCGCCCAACTATTTCAGCTGACTAAATGCACCTTTGTCTTTCATCTGTTGATTACTTAGCCTATTATTTTCTCTAATAAGACTGATTTCTCTTACTTCTCTTATCGTGTTGATAAACCCTATACAGTTAGTTTGTTTCTATTCTTATGTATGAAGGTTAAATTAGAGAAAACAACGAATGGGAACATGTTTTATATGAATACATTCACAGTCAATACACAGGCGCGTGTCTTAGGTCAAAGAAAACATCACACACACACACACACACACACACACACACACACACACACACACACAGACACAGAGAGAGAGAGAGAGAGAGAGAGAGAGAGAGAGGGAGAGAGAGGAATAAATACTGACAGAGAGCAGACACAGACAGACAGTGGGGCCGACCGATCGATCGGCTAACGGCCGTACCGACGGACAGATGGATGGATGGATAGATATGTAGGTAGGTAGATAGGTAGCGAGGTAAGTAGACAGACAGATAGACAGACAGGCAAATAGATGGAAAGACAGACTCAACACAACGCCTTTTACACTCATTTGGTCAAGAATGAAGAAGACAACTCGGACACACATACACATAGAGCAGATGAAAGGACTCTTCTTGCTAAAGGAAGCCACAAAAACCACAGCAGACGTACGTGTGGTCTAGAATTAGAATGTCAAGGTTATGCTTACCTATTTAAAGACAGCGACAAGCAAATCCACTCGGCTCATCACGCAGACAGGAAGATTTAGGTCGGTATTTTGAGAGGAGAAGCATAAACAAGACACAGTATATCCACCCCGGATTAGGAGCGTCGGCTGAAATGAATATCCGATAACTTGTGGGCCTTCTCGGCTCGCCATGCGATCTGGCTATTAGATGAACTTTGAACTCAAGAGCCACACAGAAAAGCACTGCAGTGTTGTTGTGAGGTTTAACACTTCCTAATGAGTCGTGGGGATTGCGTGTGAAGGGTATGCTTCTCTGGGAGACATTAGCGTGTATTAATTATACACTGTTTATGATTGTTTATGATTATTTCTGATTGTTTATGATTATTTATTATTGTAATGGCTGCTTTTCTTATTAGTAATGAGTTTTACAACGTCTAAATAGCGGGGCTTAATGAGCTTACACTTAGAACTTCCGGTATGATGACCAGGGGGGTAACATAAAACAAACCAAAAACAAAAAGGGGGGGGGGGGGGGTGGGTCGGTTTAATTGGTCAATTGAACTTCAATATTGATTTCTCGTTCATTGATAAAATCATCATCATGTGCCATACCAATAAGCATCAGCGATCATGTTTCGCTATCTCACACGATCACCAGAGTCGTGGATCTATTCTTTGTTCTTGTCTCGATCATGCAACGCGGCCAAGCCATTCAGTTATTAACTACTCTGCCTTCCCCTTGTACTTTTCTCCTCAATCTTGCCAGTTGTCACCAAGTTCTCTGGTTTATTTCTTCTCATAACGTGTCCAATAAATTGTGACTGTCTACGTCTAATTTCTCTCATCAGTTTCCCTTTTTTTATCTGCTTCTTGTAGGACATCCATCCATCCATTATGTGCCATGCCTATAAGCGTGGGCGGTCATGTTCTGCCATTTCACTCGATCACCAGAGTCGTGGATCAGCTCCGTGTTTCTGTCTCGACCATGCCGTGTGGCCAAGCCATCCAGGTATTTAATTCTTGGTCTTCCCTTGGGCCTGTTCCATTCGATCATGCCAGTTGTCACCAAGTTCTCCAATCCATTTCTTCTCATAACATGCCCATAAAAATGTGACTGTCTACGTCTAATGTCTCTATTCAGTTTACGATCTTCATTTGTTTCTTGAAGGACTTGGTCATTGGTTTTTCTATCTCTCCATGGTATTCTATGCATTTTCCTCAGAAACCACACTTGCACAGCCATCAGATGTTTTTCAGCTTCTCTGCTCATTGTCCACGCTTCACATCCATATATAAGTACAGGGTCTATGTAGCACTTCAACACTCTTTTTCTCGTTTCAGTTGATATCTTTTTATCGGTCAGTATGTTTCATTACTAACTACCTATCGTAAAATACACCTGGTGTTGGAGTTGATGTCATATGCTGCAAAGGACATGCACAATTTTATGCATGCTCCATGGCAGTGGGGTTTAATGCGTATGCGCTTGGACTTCCGGTGCGCTGCTGGCCGGGTTGGAAGATCAGTCCCAACACCGACAAGTTGGACTTCAACGTTGACTTCCCGTTCATAAAGCAATGGCAAACTAGTGAATGTAAACTTACCTAGAAAATTAACTTGGCATTGGAGTTGATGGCAACGTTCTGCAAAAAGGACACGCGGCATGTTTTAAAATGATTTCAGCTGTAAAAGACGCAATGTAGACCAAATTGTGGGTTAATTCATTCATTCATTCATTCATTCATTCATTCATTCATTCATTCATTCATTCATTCATTCATTCATTCATTCATTCATTCAGTAGCATGTACTTTGGAGAACCTCGCTCCCATAACAACCTTCGGAAAACTTCTCAATCATAATCTAGATGTCCCGCGTCCGATACACCCATCTGGAGATCATCGGCCACATGCTGCACCCATCTTCGCTTTGGCCTTCTTCTGCCCCTCTTCCCGGGCAATGACCCTCTATTGTTGTTCTATCCAAACTTTCATGACGTTTCAAGTGACCAAAATATTTCAATTGTCTCTGATTTATCGCCTTTAGTAGCCAACCTTCTTCAATATTCAGAATGCTTATCCGAAATTTGGGAGTCACGGTAGCGTAGTGGTTAGCCGCTCGACTGTCGTATCGATGGTCTTGAGTTCGAACCTCACTGAGGTAGTTACACTTTTAAGATAGATGTGGGTTTCCCGGTAGACCCAGCCTAACATGGGTTGTAGGACAAGGCTTGGGTAGTAAAGGTGGACGCTGTGATACTATGACATCAGCTACTGAGTGTCGCTCCAATTGCCTAGTGCGTTTTTAAAAAATGTTGCATATTCCTTACAGGACGTTGCAGTCAACACCAGCGTCTTTCAGCTGCTGTTGATGTACTAGGCAAGATTACGCTGAGTAGTTTCCCATTGCTTTCTGAGCGACCGGCTCACATACCCCCGTAAGTAACCAACGCGGTGCGATCCGCTATCGAATCTCGCGTCAGCTGCGTTACTCACGAGAATATACGGGATTACGGAGAAAGACTTTAACCCCTACGACAGGGAGACCGGCTTACTTAGGCCCGGATAATTTGAACCCATGACTACCTAGACGGCAGGCGAGTGTCTAGCCACTACGCTACTGCGCCCATCTCCGCTCCTGTTTAACATTTAGCATTATAATTAAATTTTATGAAAATAGGTTTGGTCATCTCCACGATGAAAGCAATATCGAAATGAAACACTAAAGTAAAGGCGACACTTCTTAAACAGGTGAACCAGAATTTCTTTCTGGGAACAGACACATATCAACATTGCATCAGCATTTTTCTGGGAACAGACACATATCAGCATTGCATCAACACCTTTCTGGGAACAGTCGTAACATCTAACGGAAGATGCTGTGTGGAGTATTTGAGCAAGTATCAACATTGCAATACTAGCCTTTTGGGAGATGGAAACATATTCACCAATAAACTGTCAATAGCGGTTAGAAAATACGTTCTAGGGTGCTGTAGAGAATCACATGGCATAATTCAATACAAGAACACATACCTGAACCAGTAGTTCCTCATTTCGTTTATATCTTCATTCACCAATGCAGATATAAGTTAAGTAATTATTCAGTTAATTCGTTCATCGTCTTGTAGAGCTAGTTTATAAGTTATTTCACGTTATCACAATTACACACTAATTTGGAACGAGGCTTCTGATACTCCGACTTCTCCCACCTTCTAAGCTCCCAGCATGTGTTCAAAACACAGGATACACCAGATACGAAAGGGCATAATCGAAATGATTAACACCCTTATGAAAATAAGAAACGAGAAAGATCAAGGAAAACACAAGCGAGAAAGAGAAATCATCTATGTCGCATTATTTGAATCTATAACGGCGAATCAAGAATAAATTATGAGATTGTAGCCATCTGACACGCCTACTCGCGTGCTCTCTGACACTCACGGTTTTCATCTAATTAACTTCTGACCCAAGGGGATGCCACGACCAAGGTATTTACCAATCTCCTCCTGGCATTTGATCGATGCGCGATCGGTTGAACTTAGGGAGCGTCCGGTTTCATACCGCAGCAACAGCCCTGTACATTTATAGCCAATGTGGGTTTGTTTTGTGTATCAGCAAATATAGAAGTCAGAGGGAGGGACATGTTCTCAGTTTGATTGAGTTTATTATTAATATTATTGTTCTTGCCTTTCACAATTAAGGTGGTAGCTTGTATGGTAGTAGTAGTAGAAATGGAAGTAGTAGCGGCTATGGTGGTGGAAGTAGTAGTAGTAGTAGCAGTGGTAGCAGCAGCAGCAGGAGCAGCAGCAGTAGTAGTAGTAGTAAGTAGTAGTAGTAGTAGTAGCTGTAGTAGTAATAGTAGTAGAAGTAGTAGTAGTAGTATTAGTAGTTGTAGTAGTGTTTATCATCATCATCATCATCATCATCATCATCATCATCATCATCATCATCATCATCATCATCATCATCATCATTATCATCATCAATACCTTCTTCTTCTTCTTCTTCTTCTTCTTCTTCTTCTTCTTCTTCTTCTTCTTCTTCTTCTTCTTCTTCTTCTTCTTCTTCTTCTTCTTCTTCTTCTTCTTCTTCTTCTTCTTCTTCTTCTTCTTCTTCTCCTCTTGTTCTTGTTCTTCTTCTTCTTCATCGTCGTCGTCGTCGTCGTCGTCATCGTCATCATCATCATCATCATCATCGTCGTCTTCTTCCTCGTCTTTTCTCCCTCTTCTTTACGTCTTCTTCTTTCTCTTCCTCTCAGCGACAATTTATGCACAAAATCACCAGCACTTTCTTTTTCATATTGTTAAAGAACGCTAGCATACAATAAAATCCATACTCTAACTTCATGAAAGGACGAAGGCACCGACTCCACCTTAAGCATTGATGCCATCAAGAATTCCTCCAACACCTTCACGTGGCCGAGCGCGATGAAGTATGCGGGCAGGTGTTCGCCCAGGAGGCAGACAGAACTTAAATCCCCAGAAATGATGAGCATTCGTGGGGGATAGACAAGGAAAAGACTCAGGTAATCTCCAAGCCACCGTTTACTTTCATTTGACATAATAGTAGTGGCCACGTGCAGGGCGATACGCTTTCTCCCGCCACCGCTTCGAGAGTATGAATGGAATGCGATTAATTTGTCTGAACGTGTTGATTATCTGGAAATTTACTGAATGTTTTCTTTCAAAACTAGCCAGGAGAGGTGAAATCTCCAGAACTAACATCGTGAAGATCTCCTGAACTATCTAGCAACGTACCCAGATTTCTTGATCGAATGAAGGAGATAGCTGGAACAGATGATACAGCTTAATCCTGGCATTTCTAACTCCGAGAATGTGTAATTGTTGTTGTTGCTCTTATCATTGCTATTGTTGTTATCATTGCTGTTGTTGCTATTATCATTGCTGTTATCATTGCTGTTGTTGCTATTTCTACTGTTTGTATTGCAAATCTTAATAGATTCCAGTATTTTTACACAATACCCCAACATATCTGGTGGAGGATTAGAAATCAGCTGCAGACGTTACCTACCTTGACTACCTTGCGGTGATTTCAATGGTATGGGCGTCTGTCGTTCAGAAAGCAATGGCAAATTACTGAACGTGAAATTTAGCTAGTAAATCACAAACAGCCACAAATGCTGGGATTAATTACGATGTTCTATAAACGACTGCCATGGATTAGATTGTACAGGTTGAATCATGGCATGAGTTTGTTGCAAGCGCGGTCGATAGGAGGAGACCTCCGAAGTCACCGACAACGGCATTGGTCACAAAAGCGTGAAAAGTATGTAGGACGTTTTGCGCGAGGGCAAAACGTCACCTTAAGACAGGGTCAGGGTCGGACCTAGTTCTGAGTTAATGGAGCATGGCTAACATTATGCCGTTATTTTAGAATAGTTAATGTTTAGGCACTGTTGTGTATATTCCTGAATCTTTTGTGGAACAAATGATTGTGCTATCGACAGTGTCAAGTGTATAGTATTAGTAAAATAGAATGAAAAACTATACCAGTGTCATGTTATGCAAGCTACGCTGAGTTCGGTCTAAGTAGTTAACGATTATAGACTGTACAAGATGGAAAGGTTCAACGGCCACCAGAAGTAGAAGGAGAGATGTCTATAAGATCAAGATTAAGCATCTCTAGAGATACAAACGAAGCTCCACTGAAATAGTACAGTGGTGGCGCGTCAAGATGATATTGTCGTCCAGGGCGTGTGAAGTTATCATATCGCATAAGGCCCAAGAAAAGAAACGTCCCAAACCTTGGCATCTCAAGGAAAACCAAGAAAAGAAACATTGCAAATTTCGCCACTGGTTCAACAGTAAATAGGCCATAGGTGCGACGTGCACACCAGCCGCCCTATGACAAGGACATGCAATTAATTAAACATCTTGGAAGACGGTGGTTGGGGGGGGGGGGGGGTGGTGGTGATGCCTTTCATTCATCCCTGTAAAATGTCAGTTCCACAGTTACATGCCGTAGGGCGCATTAGGTTTATTATGCAAGACCCATATTTGTATATACCGACTGGGCACTCAGTGAGTTCTGTGGTCAATATCACAACGGCGACCTTGCCTTCCCAAGCCATGGCCTGGTACCTATGTTAGGCTGGGTCGACTTGAGAGTCTAGGACAGTTTTAAAAATTAGAATGCACTCTCTATGATATAACAAGGGGAAATACACATAAGGACATTCTAGAAGAATTCAATATCAAGAGATTTCTGTTGAAAGAAGTATAAATAATAAAGACCAGATGTTATTGCCACACGACATAGGAATCTACTGAAAACCAAAAGGGAGGGAAATGTAACGCGCATACCATCTAGGGAGGCGTGAGAATTCTATATGGGCAGACAACATCCAGATGCGGTCAGTGCAATGGTCTACAAGAATATGGGAGGAAGGCTCGGGACGTCAGCTGCTGGAGGTGCATCGCCACCAATCTGCACAGCGGAGACGGTTCTGGGTGATGATTGATGATGATGATGATGATCAGACGCTTGAATGTACATTGTGTGTGAATGGTAACAAGAGCTGCTTTTGTTTTTTTCTCTTTGAGTAGTGTGGCAAGAGCAGGTAACCATTCATAGTTTACTACACAGAGACGCGAAGTTTAATAAACTAAGCGATAGCTGTGCTCATATATATATATCTCTCGCACCATTGCCAACTCGGCATTGCTGCTTTCATACAGAAATGTTTTAAGGTTATTTCTCCCATTCAGTAATATCAGATTTCTAAGAAAACAATACAGAATGATTATGGCAATATCATTTTTCTAGTACTCAACAATGTCTGAAGGTTTATTCACAGTCACCCCAGAGGTGATCCATCTTGTGTCTTCCTAGTGTAGGATTTGAAAGCCTGAGATCGTTACTTCGACCGTCAAGTCTGACGTACGTAACAGCGCGCTTATTGCAAACTGAAAATATTGCATGCCACAACTTAACGCCGCATAAATTTTACACGGATAATAGTACGCATTGCGTAACGCGAACCTCGTTTAACGGACAACTGATTTTGCGGATGTTTGGCTTAATTTGCGCTAAATCGTTTTCTATACAGTAACGATTAAATCAAAGTTTTCTTGACGTGGCATATAAAATTAAGTAGGTTGTAGATCTTTAGACTTAAAAGACGGAATGCTAGAACATTCTAAACGCACCGTTACGCTAAGTTTCTTTCCTCGTTCAAAGAACAGGATGTTCATATGTCATTGACAGAACAGCTGACCAATCGTTTGCCTTTCTGGAAACATTTAGGTTTCCGAGTCCAAAGTAATATTCACCATTCTAGAAACACGGGTAATTTATGCGACATCGCTTCAGAACATTTCTAAAATTGCCGACTTCTAGTTGTATGATTGTTTCTGTTTGAAAATTCAAATGTTTATAAGATAATAGTGGCATTATTGGCGCCACACCAGTCGGCAAGGCACTTGAGGGTGATGATGAGTGGCTTTGATGAAAAGTCACTGCTGTTGAAACCTTCTCAATGACTGTCGATCTAAAGTGACAACAGTTTAAGAGTTTGAGTTGTCGTGCGCACGTTGCGTGGTCGGGGTTGAAAATAGCCGTTGCTTGAACAACATTCAATATTCAACATGTGGGTATTGCCATAGAGGTTATTGCAAGTTTTGTATGATTGACACAAGCGTTACCGTGAAGATCATGTTAGTGTCAATGATGTTTCAAAAAATAACGACAGCCTACCTCGACTAAACAACAGTTGATGCCTAATGGTGAAGTAATAACGGGCAGCTCACAATGCACTTGCTCCGGAATAGCCTCAACAGTCTCCCGGTCTGGTACCTCATCATATTTTCTTGTTCCCTGATCTCAAATCATCAATGAAAGAGCAGCAAGTCGAGGATGTTCGAAGATGTGATCATCAATGCAACGTTGCAGCTAGGAGAGGATTCAATGAATGGGTCCCAGAAATGTTTCTTCAGCAGTTGTATGAACGTTAGCAAAGTGTCCAGTTGCCATGTGAAACCATTTTAATGGGAAATTTACAGTAAACAATTCTATTATTATTATATATGTTTACATAAAACAACACAGAATTGTTAAAATAAATTCACAGATATTGTTGTTTTCTGGACTCTCAGTTCGTAAGTTTGCAAAAGGAAAAGATCTATCTACAATTCTTGAGGTGTGTTGCGTGTATGGCGTTGACCCCATATTTCTACAAAGCAATGGGTACTCGATGGGTGATTGGTATCACTTCGATCGTCTTTTCTTCCCAGGACATTCCATCCATCCATCCATCCATCCATCCATCCATCATGTACCATGCCGATAAGCGTGGGCGATCATGTTCTGCCATCTCACTCAATCACCAGAGTCATGGATCAGCTCCGTGTTTCTGTCTCGACCATGCCACGTGGCAAAGCCGTCCAGGTATTTACTTCTCGGTCTTCCCCTTGGTCTCTTCCCTTCTTCTCATAACATGCCCAAAGAATTTTGACTGTCAACGTCTGATATCTCTAATCAGTTTACGATCTTCATTTGTTTCTTGAAGGACTTGTTTATTGGTTTAATTACATCTCATGATAACTATTTTTAGACTGCACTACATTGGTGGCTCATGTTAATTTTAAAACAATATTCGCATCGATAGAGATTCGAACTCATACACACCGGGCTGACAAGCAAGCGTGCTGGCTACTGTCTCACGGCGGCTCTCCTTTGTTAGCTTACTCTTTCTTATTGTTGTTTTGTTTTTCTGTGCTCCTGATTCTCAATATTGTTATTTAAGTCGGGAGTCTCCGTGGCGAAGTAGTCAAGCCACCTGCCTCGGGATCCGAAGGTTGTGGGTTTGATTCCGGACCGCGTCCTTCGGTTCACGAATGCATTTTTTTCGGAGACTCCTGAGGATCGTCGATGTAGCTACGGAGTTCGTGCTAGTGCGACGCTTTCCGCACTGCGGACAGAGACTGAGCCATATGGGATTAAAACCGGTCAAGTCGACCTTGTCGACTTTTAAGCGACGTTTAAAAATTATTGTTATATATAAGAATTTTCTGACATTCGATATTTTTATATTTTTGAATTTATTCGACTCTGGCTCTTGTTTTCTGACTTTCTTGTATTCTCGATATTTATTATTATGTGCTTTTTGCCTCTCAGTAATATATTTTTTTTCCCCTATGCTCCTGACTCCTGTATTCTTTGTGCTTTCTGGCTCACGGTTTCGTTATTTTTCTTTGCTCTCTTGTGCACACTGTTGCTTCACTGTGCTCCTGATTTTCCTTATTGTTTTTCTGGGCCGTCTGATTCTGGTTATTATTCTCCGTGCTTCTGACGCTCGCTCCGTTTTTCTGTGCGCTCTGATTCTATTGGTTTTCTGTGCTCTTTAATTCTGTAATATTTCTATGCTCTCTATTAATTTTCAGTGCTATCTGACTGTGGCTATTGTTTTTCTGCGGAGTTCGATTATTGCTAATGCTTTTCGGTCCTCTATGACTATTGGTCCTTTGTGTTCTCTGACTCTGATTATTATTTTTGTGTGTGTTTTTTGTGTTGGGTGGTTTGGTGCACTTTGACTATCTCGTTACTATTCTTTTTTTCATTTGGTTGCTTTGCACATGGAGACCTTGATAAGTATTCCAGTCTCCACCCACGGATTAAACAAACGAACATCTCAACACAGTGACCGAACTTCGAATCTCTCACATCATATTATAATAACTTCTTTTCTTTCCCTTGTTCTTATTTGCCAATTGTCTTAACTGAGGTTTAAGCGTGGTTTTGTTTTCATCTTGGCGTTAAATAAAAGACTGATTGATTGGCGGGGCTGATTGTACCGTCATCGCCCCCTGAATCCTTCAATCGTGGGTCTGATCTCGTCTTTCAGATCACACAGATTGATGATTAATCATATAAACGTTACAAACAGTGAGCGATCGCCAAACATCCGCTGTAAGGTGTAAGTCGTGTCAATTAAAGAAACTTTTATACATCATAAGACGTATTAGATATAAGGTGCTTAACTCATGTTTGTAGGTCAGCATAGCAGAGTGGATAAGAACGCATGTTCTTAAACATCCGGTGTACTGATGCTGGGGTTAGGGGTTCAACCCCTACACCGGACAGTTGGTCTAAAATGTTAACTTGTCGTCCTTTACTTGGGGACGTAAATTACAAGTACCTCTTAAGTCGGAGAGGGTTCGCCTGATGGCGAGGGACACTGTTAATAGGGAAAGCTAATCCACACGCAAATTTCAGTCCAGCACTACTACTACTAGAAGTAGTGTGTATGGACTACGCTTGAGTTCAAAGCAAGGGAGCCAAAAAAAAAAATAATTAAAAAAACAGAAACTCATATTTGTTAAGATCAATCAGTGACAGAAAAAGAGAAAAGAAAAATCACAACAACAGAAATGAGATTCCTGAGAAGAAATCTCAACGTATCAAGAAGAGATAAGATCAGAAATGAAGAAATCAGGACTAAAGTGGGGTTTATAGCAGCACTAGATTTTTTTGAAAGCAGCAAGTGAAATGGTTTGGCCATGCAAGTAGATTACCAACTAACAGCATACGACAACAAGCAATGATGTACAGACCAGATGGAAACAGAGGAAGTGGCCGACCACGTAAAGGTTGGACGGAGGGAATAGTAGAGTCCATGGGAATATCGATACATGAAGCCCATAATCGGGCACTCTCACGATGTTTATACTTCACCTCGACACCGCAAGGTACAAGAGGAACATGATGAGATGAAACGAGATCAATCGGTACTAGGCGGACGACGTGGTCAGTAGCACAATGGCCGTCTTTACTTCCCAAGACGTGCCCATTTTAGACTGGGTCAATCTGGAAGCTCAGGTCAAATTTAAAAATCCACCCCTTGAGGATTCGAACCTTTGACCACCGCACAGAGAGGCGGGCGCACAGCAACAACGCTACCGCATCTTCCACTGTAAGGTGGCTGGTGTATTATTACTCTGTCACGTCTGACTCCTGTTGTCCTTTCTACATATTGTCCGCTCCGTGGCGAAGAGGTTTCGGACGTAGTTCGTAATCCCGCACACCGCGTTAGAAGCACAGCTGCGGGCGGTTTAGCAGCAGATCGCGTTGCGTTGTGTTTTTTATAACATGGCGTGGGTGCCGATCGTTCAGAAAACAAGGGCAAACTACTGAACGTAAACTTGTCAAGACATCACAAATAGCCACAATTTCCTAGGGTTGACTGCGACATCCTGTAAAGGATATACAACTAATATATTGCTGCTAAGTAAATTGCCTATTATTTCATCCCGAAGCTTCATTTCATATGTCTCAGTTATTTATATTGTTGTGTCTATGTCGTGTGCTGCGTGATGAAGATTTTGTTTCCATTAAATTCTAGCATGGCTACACTTTTATATTAACTTATCAGATTTCTCATGTTCAAGCCAGGAATTTTATTAAAATACAAACGGCTTTCACAATAAAAGAAACATTCGAATTTAAATAGGTAAAACTTCGATTAACCATCACTCGTGCAACCGCATATTTCTGTTATCCGTCAGCGTCCTAAAAAATAATTTTGGAAGAGATATAACATAAAGGACGCTATTTTCAATGTCGCCACTGTCTCGGCGGACCTTAGAGTGTCTAACCTAAAGAATGGGTTGAATAAACTCTTGCTTGAACCTATTCACGAAACTGAAGGTACTGAGGCTGTTAGTGTTGACGCAACTTATGCAGCAATGTAGGACTAAATAGTGAAAACATTACGCCAGAAGAAGGACCAGATTGGTTGGAATGTGACAAAATAATGGAGGCTTTGAAATTTTAAATGATGATGAAATTGTTTCTGGTGTGACTACCATTGAAGAATAAGAAATTGATGACGATGAGCGATCAGTTCTTAATCAAAATCCTACAACTAGCCACTCAGAAGCAGAACTAATGTTATAAAAGTGCATCTACTGGTTTGGAATGCAAGAAGAGGAAAATGAAACACTGATCCCACTTCTGCGTAGGATACGGAACATCACCGCACAGAAAGCTCGAACCTCAAAGACGCAGAAGGAGATGACAGATTATTTTAAAGTAACGTAGGTTTATAGTACCGGCCTACCTGGCGTAGGTGTTAAGGACGTTGTTCGTAATCCCGTATACTCTCGTACGAAACACAGCTGCGCGAGATTCGGCAGCGGATCGCGGCACGTTGCTTACTTACTGAGTATATGAGCTGGTCGTTCAGAAAGCATTGGCAAACTACTGAATGTAAAACTTGCCAAGATATCAACAGCGGCAGAAAAATGCTGGTGTTAACTGCAATGTCCTATAAAGGGTATGCGGAAAAAAAGGTTTATACTTATAGTTTTCTTGCTTACTTGCGTTCGCTGGCTGTGAACTCCAGCGTGCAGTCCTGTATGTCGGATGGAGACATCCTGTTGTCCAAGATCAGCTGTGATGTCATACAGGACCTGAGGTTTGCGTGAGAATCCGTTGTTCCATGTCTGGCTTATTGGTGTGCAGACTGGTGGTTCCTCGCTGTGCAGGCAGATATTCTCCGACTTCGGAAGAATCAACGATCCTATTACGTTAGCCAGGACCCCGAAGGGACCTGTTGCCCAGGACTCACGACTAGGACGTGGTAGTAAGTCTTGGCCAGTATAAAACCTGGCCCGGGTGCCTTGGAAACACCGCCGCGTCCCAAGGTTTATAGTATTACAATACATTTCTGTACATTACTACTCTTGTGTTGAAGTTTATATTGATCGATTCGTAAAATTAAATACCATATTGTATGTATTATTCACTTTTAAAGGATTTTATTTTCATTTTCGTCCTTTAGTGAAATCTTTTACTGTACATATGTATTAAGACATTATACATGTATTAAGATATTTCTGTTATCTGTCTATTAGATTATCTGTCACAGCCCTGGTTTCGACTGTGACGGTTAATCGAAGTTTTACCTTATCTAGGATCAGTATTTACTTCAGATGCGAGAATTGGTAGAGAAATCAATATAGGTGCAAAGGCAAATCAGGTACTGGGACAACTATCGCCACTACTGACGCATATAAAATACCCATAACGACTAACTGATTAACTATTATTAACTGTATCAACTATTAACTTATCTATAACTGCCACTATAGAAACCCGCTCCGTGGCTATGGAGTTACGGTCGCAGTTCGTAATCCCGCGTACCGCGTTCGAAACACAGCTGCTGGCGATTTGGCAGCAGACCGCCCTGCGTTGGGGTTTCCTATAAAATAGAATCGCAAGAGATCACAAACAGCCGGCAAGAGCTGTTATTCATTCAGCCATGTCGACTCCTATCAACTCTCTCCGCTATTTGATCTTGCTGAAAACATTCTGTATTTGTCTGTTCATCTGCCCGGAGTGTCATCAACAAATATTGTACAAACTGTCGTGAATTACTGAGAGTTAATGATTCCCAGATAGACGACTGTATACACCGACTAACCAGGTAGAAGAAGGGTTAACAAACGAAGCAGTAATGGTAACAAACAAAGGAGTGACCAGGCGCATGTGTTTATAGGTCAAGACAGGAAAGGGGGCCGCTAACCGCACAGGATAACTGTCGAGTGGGAAAAATTGGTTTGCGACAAAAGCAGAGAGTATTATTGGACAGCATATTGCGGTATGGATATGAAACGGTTCCGAGCTGTAATTTTCCACTAACGATGATAATGAAGTCTGGATGTGAGGTGTCCAGCAATGTCAAGGACTATGCGGCATAGATGACCTATAAAAGAGTGGCTACGTCTTTGTGAGGGGGAGTGTGTTTCTTAGGTTTCGGGAGAGAAGGATTATGAAAAGGGATTAGCTGCGTTCAGAAGAACGTTTTGTGTATTTATGGTGCATTAGTACTCCAAATCCGGTAAAGGATGTTTATAAGGTTTCCATACCAGTGCGGGACTTATCAACTAAGAGATAACACAGATGGCTGTGGTCAAGATCACCCAGTGTTGATAACCCACAAGAAAGCACTTTAAAGTAATAAAGCACGACACTTGTGCCTAAGAAAGGAAAGAAAAGAATTGTCATCGTAAGAAGTAAGGAGGACAGAGAACGGAAAATAGAGATCATTTAAACTAATAGAAAAAACCCAAAGGACTCAGTATCGAAGAGTTGCAAGGTGCATACAAAGTGCCTATACCAATTAAGAACTATCCAGTGTAGAACTTTTACCGGACAAAAATAGAGAATACTAGAAACTCGACGTGTTTTCCATGATGGAATTAAGAAAGATATAAAATAATAAAGAACATCCAGTTTAAGCTGACAGCATATGGTGATCGGGTTAAATACATTCATACAGTGGTGAACATTTTCATTACAAAAAACGGATATATCTACAGACTCAAGCAGACGGAGCTGTCAGGGTGAGACCGTTCTGTTGTATCTATGTCATGTCCTGTACTCTAGCTGAGAGAAGAGACGAGAGAAGACACGGAGACTATCTATCAACATCTTATCTGGCAGCCACACTAGAAGAACATACCCACTACATAGACAATATCCATACATACACCAGACATAGTTTTTATTAATAAATCTTTTATCTTATCGTTGAAAGGAACTGTTGTCGGAGTATGTGTTGAGGGAAGAATAGAGAGAGTGAAAGAAATAGATGTATGGAAGGGAAGACAGAAGAGAGGAGTGTAGACCAAAGTCAGTCAATAATCCCAACAGATAATAAGTTTAAAGATGTGCTTGTTGATTCCAGTCTCCTCTCGGGAATTTAACAGGACACAAACCCACATGCTAGATTTGTATTTTATTATTTGTTTGTCAGACTTTCTGCTTGTGTATTTGTCTATCCGTCCATGTGCTTGTATGTTTATCTATCTGACGCTCCTGTCTTTCTACGTGTCTGTCCGTCTGCGGATATGTCTATATTTTTCTGTCCATCTGTATGCACATCAGCCTGTCTGTTTATCTGCTTATATGTCTGTATATTTGTATGTCTGGCTGACGGTCTGTTTGCCTGTCTGTCTGTTTGCCCCTCTATTTATATGCCTAACAGTCCCTCGCCGGTCACAGCTCCTCTCCGCCTCTCTCTTTCTCTCTCTTTCTCTACCTCCGTTTCCTCCGCCCCCTCTCTCTTTCTTCCTGCCCTCTCACTCACTCCCCTCTCTCTTCACTCTCAATCTCTTTCTCTTTCTCCCACTCTGTCCCTCCCTTTTCATCCCCCTTCTCTCGCTTTCTCCTCTTTCAAGCTCACCCCTCTGTCGCCAATCTCACTCTTTTCCATCTCTCTCTCTCTCTCTCTCTCTCTCTCTCTCTCTCTCTCTCTCTCTCTCTCTCTCTCTCTCTCTCTCTCTCTCTCTCCTCTCCCTCTCTCTAACCGAGCCAACACTACTATAACAAATTATCTAACATTGAAACAAAACAATATTAAGACAAGACGCGTCACAATCTGTGCTCAAAATGATTTATTACAAAGAGAAAAAAAAATGTACAAGTACATGTGAGAGACGAGAGCAAATTAACACTTCTTGGATTAGTTTAGTACAGTAATTGCACAAATGTAGCATACATGTTCTATGATAACTTTTATTATACACAATGAAGCCACAATATTGTACGTGTCTCGACTATCGTTAAATACAACTCTTTATTCTGAAACAAACAAAGACATAATATTATATGTGTCTCAACTATCGTTAAATACAACTCTTTATTCTGAAACAAACAAAGACATAATATTATATGTGCCTCAACTATCTTTAAATACAACTCTTTATCCTGGAACAAACAAAGACAAAATCAGGATAATGAGAATCAAAGGTACCAATAAATGTAGAAAAGAGGTCAGCATGGCCGAATAGAAAAACGTGTTTGCTGTTAAATGTCGGATGTGTTGATGCCACCGGTCAGTTGGACTAAAACGTTGACTTTTCATCCTTGACATGGGACGTAAATTACAAGTACCTCTGAAGTCGGAGTGGGTAGTCCTGATGGCGAGGAACACTGGTAAAAAGGAAAGTTAATCCACACGCAAAAATCAGTCCATTGCACTTATTGGTAGTATAACGTATGTGGACTACGCTTGATTTCAAAGCAAGCGAGCGCAAATAAAAATGCAGACAGATCATGATTATCTAAATGGCCAAAGTTCTGCATCCAATGTAATTAACAAGGGGTTAGTTAAAAGCAAACGACAAAGGGGTAAATGAAGGAATCCTGGGTCGATCATATCTGTTTTAAATCGGCTGGTCACAGCACAGTCACATTTCTAAATACTTATGAAGATACGGAGCAGTGATAGATCTTGGTAATCTGTATATCTATGAAGGAGCTGATAGAGCAGTGGTTCTCAACCGGTGGGGAATTTTAGTTTCCAGGGGGAAATTAAGATTATATCAAGATCGCGTTAATACAAGAACCGATTACTTGATATTGTTTTTCACTCGAATTCTTTACGATTCTGTACTTCCCGTCCTTCTGAAATTCGTTTAATAACATAATTAGACCCGCAAATCACGTTTTATGGAGACGTCTAGACTTATTCTAGTATGTGTTACTAAATTTAGTTTCCGTTTTTACGTATACTATGTAGGGACGGTTGGGAATTTATAGGGAGGGAATACGAAAGGGGGGAATGACATTCTGAACATATGGTGAAGGGGTGCATGAAAAAAGGTTGAGAACCACTGTGATAGAGGATCATTGCCCCAGGAGACGACAGTGCAAGAGAAAGAGGGGCACCCGCATCCTACTGCTGCTAATGAACTGCAGCTCAGCTCTTTGATTAGGCTGCTAGGCACATGAGAGAAGGAGGAGAAGAAGAAGAAGCAGCAGTAGCAGAAGAAGAAGAAGAAGAAGAAGAAGAAGAAGAAGAAGAAGAAGAAGAAGAAGAAGAAGAAGAAGAAGAAGAAGAAGAAGAAGAAGAAGAAGAAGAAAATGGGAGGAATGGAGATGCTGATCAAGACAAAGAAGAAAATTTTGAAGATCATGATGAAGTGGATTGAGAATGAGAATATCAAGAAGTTGAACAAGAAGAAAAATAATAAGTGAAACAAGAAATACAACACATCTATATTAACCTCACACACCAAATAAGCTATGTTTATTTCTGTGTTATTTAGAACATTATAACCCCCGGGAAGGTTAACCCGGTCAACAAATGCCCGCAGAAGTCGGATGTGTCGGCCTAACGGCGCAAGAACGCAGCTCTGCTGTAAACAGGCACAACGCAATCACATCCGAAAAAAAAACAACTCCGGATGAACGAAGAAGAAGAAGAACATTATAACAGCAATTGTATTTTGCACTATAATGTCACATCAGTCCAACAGACACCCGGATTCTAATGTATTGTATAATGATGTATTACATATATATGACAGACGTAATATATTTGCACAATTTAATATTGTTCTGCTGAACATTAATAAAAGACAAGCTACAATAAATAATATTTGAGCTATTTCAGGCAATCGATTACAATTTAAATTGCCATTGAACGTATGTCTTCTTAGCATCTGCCTGGCACTGTCATTCTCAACACATAGAAGACACATTTGCCACGAATCGTCACAACTTACGTGAAATTTATAATTAGACTCAACAACTGTGTTGCAGTGCAAGTCAAATTTATAATTAGTCCCAACAACTGTGTTGCAGTGCAAGTTAAATTTGTAGTTACACTCTACAACTGTGTTGCACTGCAAGTCAAATTTATAATTAGTCCCAACAACTGTGTTGCAGTGCAAGTCAAATTTATAATTAGTCCCAACAACTGTGTTGCAGTGCAAGTTAAATTTGTAGTTACACTCTACAACTGTGTTGCAGTGCAAGTCAAATTTATGATTACACCCAACCACCGTATTGTGTTGCAAGTGAGATTTATAATTATACTCAACAACTGTGTTGCACTGCAAGTCAAATTTATAACTAGTCTCAACAACCGTGTTGCAGTGCGAGTCAAATTTGTATTAAGACTTAATAATTTTGTGGAGTCTAAAAGAAAGTTGTAAAGAGACCTAAGAATTGTGTGCAATGTAAGTCAAATTTGTAATATGACGTTTAATTCAAACTTGTAGTCATACCTAACTATTTTGGTGCAGTGTAAGTCAAATTTGTAGTTACTCCTACCAACTGTACTGCAATGGAAGTCAAATTTATAATTAGACCTAACAACGGTGCTGCAGTATAAGTCACATTTATAATTAGACCTAACAATTTAGCTGCTGTGTAAATCAAACTTATAACTCCACTCAACAATTGTACGATGCTCTATAAGACACACATGGATACATATTGACACAGCAACCCGCATGTTATGTTGGGTTGTACAGTTCGAAGACTTGTATTGAGTTCTTTCAACATACCACGTCACTACACGTGTTCAAGCTAGTTGCATATTCTTTATAGGACGTAGCATCGTATAATCAGATTGCTACTGGAACTATTAGTGTTGGAACTCTTCGCTGGCTGCTGAGGATGGGGACGGAGCGCTTATGGGAATGCCCCGAATGCTGTGTTGCCGGTTCTTAAATCAATCAATCAATCAATACAGGACGTAGCAGTCAACTCTAGCATTTTGTGGCTGTTTATGATTCCTGGGCAAGTGTACGTTCAGTAGTTTGCCATTGCTTTATGATATCCTCGTACGCGTAGTCGCAAGTAGCAGTGTGTAAAATAGCCTCATCATTTATTTGGGACTTCAAAAAGTTTGAATAACGAAGACACAACCAATTGAATATACGATCTACTGCCTGGCATATTTCGCTGGATCTTGCCATGTACATATTGCAGAAATTAAACAACACTACATTTATGCAATAAGATAAATCATTCAAGCTAAAATATACACCATGCATATTCACACATTAATTTGAAACTCTAAAGAATATCTGACATCTGTATGGTTACGCACTGGATTTATAATGCACCACTACCGACTGCCGAAACCAACACCCAAGGAAACTTAAACATTGAAGCCACAAACAAGATGCTGCCCGACTTTTTGCCTGGCATATCTCGCTGCATCTCGTCAGGTGCATACTGCAGAGTTATATATCACATTAAGTGAATAAATACATTTTACAGGGTGTTTGTAAAGTCTCACTACCCTTTGTATGTAGAACAAATATGAAAAATAAAGTGCATGATGTCATCAAAACATGTGCTCTACAGTTCATCGTGAAGCAATATGCAGCGAATGGCTGCCGTCTGCTGGAGCCAATCTTTTCACTCCAAATAGAATTACGTTATAACGGGTGAAAGAACTTTTCAAATTTGTTCTACATACAAAGTGTATTGAGGCTTTACAAACACCCTGCACTTTAGTGGAAACAATTGAACACATAGTCGCAGGTATTGTCCTGACGAGATGCAGCGAAATATGCCAGGCAACAAATCGTGCAACATATTTGTGTGGCTTCTGTGCTTAAATTCACTAAGGAAATGTGTTGTTGTGAACTCAACGACCCATCAATCCCCAAACTCGTACAATATATTGTTTGTGTCTTCGTTGTTCAAATTCAATACGGGAAAATATTGTTTTAACTGATTCAGTGCCAAGCAAAAAGTAGGTTTGGAACATACATGATACACAGTGAAATGAACAAGTATTACAATGTCAATTTCCGTTCACTGAGCATTAAAATTGCGGAAGATATAATGAAACAAAGCACCAAAAAAAAAAAAAACGATCATACTAGTATGGTGATATATCATCATTCTGTCCAAATGGAAGGTCACATTTGCCGATATGTTATCATTTGGCACCGAATCAGTTTACAAAAGTGGTTCTATCTGACTTCACTTTCATCAGTTTGAAAAAGTGGTTCTGTCTGACTTCACTTTCATCAGACAGCAGACCCTGTGCAGTATGCCACTCGCAACCTGTTGGAAAGGCTCTCGATCTCTCACCGGTTCCCCTGCATAATACATTTTCATGTCTTTGGTGTTACTTATGACGTGGTGGTCGACTACTGCCTCTTCTTACCGAAGCAACGCCTTCTATTGCTGTTAATTATGACGTGGTGGTCGACTACTGCCTCTTCTTACCGAAGCCACGCCTTCTATTGCTGTTAATTATGACGTGGTGGTCGACTACTGCCTCTTCTTACCGAAGCCACGCCTTCTATTGCTGTTCATTCTAAACCTTTGTAGTGTTTGATATCAATCAATCAATCATGTGCCATGCCGGAAAGCGTGGGCGGTCATGACTCGCCATTTCACTCGATCACCAGCGTCGTGGATCAGCTCAGATCAGTCTTTAGGCGAATCATAATGTACTAGGCACTTTTAAAGAGGTAATTTGCCGTTGCTTTCCTCTATGGCAGTAACCATACTGGTCATTTGACCGCAGCCATTGACTCGAGAGAGCTCCTCTGCCTGCCGTCGTGAAGCTCGAGACCATAACCAAAGCCAATGCATTTTAGTTGCTGAGACATAGTGCTGGTAAAGAGCCAGTTTTCTTTAATGTTTAGTTCTTCACTTTAGGTCACTTAATTTCAGGCGCTAGTATTAATTAAACAAATGCATCCATACTTCAAGAGGTGAATATTGAAGAGGGTTGGCTATTAAAGACGATAAAACAAAGAAAATTTATATTTTTTGGTCACTTGAAACGTCATGTAAGTTTGGAGAGAACAAAAATGGAGGGGTATATGCCTGGGAAGAGAGGAAGAGGAAGGCCAAAGAGAAAATGGGTGCAGGATGTGGCGCATGATCTCCAGATGGGTGTATCGGACGCGGGACATCTTGCTTGTGACCGAGAAGTTTTCCGGAAGGTTGTTATGGGAGCGAGGTTCTGCAAAGGACATGCTACTGAATGAATGAATGAATGAGTATTAATTATGACTACAACTTTGTTGTCGTAAGTAGAGTAGTATGAATTATATCATATGACAACAGACGACAGTATACAAGTAACATACACTAAACATATGCTAGCACACAACGCGACATTTTATGAGAAAGATGTTACAACTGAACAATAAGTCATTAAATTAATCGAAAATGCAAACATGTATGGTGAAATTTTATGACTGTACTTGAAATATATATATATAAATATATATATATATATATATATATATATATATATATATATATATATATATATATATATATATATATATATATATATATTATATATATATATTGACTGGCACCTTGACGTCTTGACAGACGATAGTTTGTAAAATGGAGTTACACCTCTCCATAACACAAAGCCTAGGCTGAGTTTAGAGACCATGTGTTGCCCATTCAGCATGATTCCTCTCTCGGCCTGCCTAGTTTACTCCTGAGGAAAGGTAACACCAATACATCTGGAACAAAGGCAAGCTGCAGAAGCTGCCGGATCAGCAAAACAAAACTCTAACTGTCCGCCTGTCGGAGCTTCGATCCTAGACCAGTTACCGACCAAGGCATATATATACAGGGTGTTAGTAAAGTATCACTACACTTTGTATGTAGAACAAATGTAGAAAATGAAGTACATGACGTCATCAAAAAATGTGCTCCACGGTTCATCGTGAAGCAATACGCAGCGAATGGCTTTCGTCTGCTGGCGTAATTCTTTGCACTCCAGACAGAATGGTGTTATCAACGGAAGAAAGAATATTTTCAAATTTCTTCTACATAAAATGTGTAGTGAGACTTTACAAACACCCTTTATATATAAGAAGCAGTTAAAGACTTTAAGTGTGTATGTATATCCAAAAATTCGGACGGACGAGCAGGTGGACGGACACATAAACAATTGTGCCTGCCTGTGTATGTAAATGTTCTTATATAATGCATATATTATTGCATCAACCCTAATACTTTAACAAAAAAGACAACAACTCACAAATACAATGACATAGCACATCAGATTATTGAATCATAAACACTATAACGACGTATCTAAATATCTCACTCTTCCATTCCAGATTTGTAGCATGCTCACAAACGTTTGTCTTAGTATCATTCTGTGGTGGCTCTCCTTTACTCCAACAAACATATGGGTAGTTACACATATATACATATAAATGTAACTACCAAGACGAGTACATTATTGCAGAAAAAATTGTCAATAAATAGACACTAGAACATAAAACTGACTTTACAATGAAATGAGGCTGATATATAACCAGGAAAAATATGTCAACAGTAATAAAACTGAATTGAATCCAGATCATTGCATGACCCGTGGAACGCTAAATATCTGAAACGTAAGGAGCAAGAACGGGTATTAAAGTCTACTTGCAGATTCCATTGCAGTATGCGTGTAAAGAAGAAATTTAAGGCAAACCTGTAGCAGGCCCGGGTGTACAAGGCGCGATGTTTTGGAACTTCACATATATTTGCCCAAGGCACTATGCGGTTAAGCCCAGTGGTGTAGTCGTAAAATAAATATTACCGGGACGCTTTATAAACTGTCGATGACAAAATACCAATAGAAAATAGATTTAGCTACATAATGTGGTGTCATTATAGTTATATGTTGTTTATTATCATCATAGTCATCATCATAATCATCACCATCGTCATATACAACAGTTTGACTAATCCAGTGATACGTGCTCAGAGACACGTTTTGTCCAGTTACTGCTGCTTCCATTAATGATGATCTGTAATTCTAGTGGCGGACTGTTGTGTTACCATTCTGTCAGCGGTCTTATGAATGCATGCGTGTGCGTGCTGTTGGTTTTGTGGGGATGCTGTCTGTTGCACATTTTTCACATGGGACAATGAGGGGCTTTTTGTGTGGTATTCGCTGGCACAGGAAAGGAGCATTAGATCAGGGATACTGGAACTGCGACTAATGACTAGTACACACCTAGTAACAGACAGTTAACATATAACACTGACTAACAGATGCCTTATTCATTGTGTTACGTTGGGTGTTGTTTAGTTAGAGACATAACAAATTAATATTTGATAAAATCATTAAAAAAACTAAATAGTTACTGTCATTTTGTTAGACAGAGTGCTACAGGATACATAAAAGAGTACCCTGATGCACCCTAGCACGACCACACAACTGGTTAAGTCACAAACCCAATTTCTCGCTGTCTTTCTTTACTAGAAAAGTCATTAGCACCCATTTTACGCAGCAAATTAAATTTACCGCAAAACTCGGAATATTTAAAACCATTTAAAAATCAGTAGTGGCTGGTTGATTGGCAAGTTCGCCGGATTCTGGTTCAGTAGACTCGTAGATTCTCGGCAAAGTGTGGTTTTTTTTCTGTCGGGGGAAAAAAAGAAAATCCTAACCTGCAATGTTCTAGGCGACTGCACCAGCCACGCGACCTAAAATCCTCAGGCTAAAGACCTCCTTGTCCTACACCATAAGGTACTATAGGCAATAGACGACAGTTTTTTTTGTTTTTTTTTGGACAGTTAAATTGATAGTGCTGTATGCATCAGACAAATTGAAAACTACTAAAAGACTTACTAATATAGTGCCGAACCACTTTACTTCCCAGGACGGTTTCTGGTATCCATTTCAGGCTGAGTTGACCTGATAGCCAAGGTTAATTTTTTTTTAAATGTCTCGACACCTTTTTGCAAGATTGGTTTAAATTTAATATCAGTCATGAAAAGTGATTGTCTTCTCAGCTCTGAGACAGAACCGGCTTTATAAAACGGATGCGAGAAATTTCTCTGGAATTATACAGACGCTCGCGCGTGATAGAACGTGACAGCCCTCGTGTGGCGTTCGGTTACCGAAACTATAATCCTTCATATTATCAATTTTTTTTTTTCCTGGTATGCAAATAGAATCGCTTTATTTTTAAAGATCGTGTTTAAGACGTGACCATTTTTCTAACACGTGACAAGCTGAAATAACCATAACACCACTGTGATATTCATCATCATCACGTGCCTTATCAGCTGGTGTAGACTTTCCACAGATCTCACTCCTTGATCATGTGGAACATCTCTACTGATGATATTCCTCCACGCCACCGCTTCAGTCCCACCAGCATCATTTCTCTTGGGCTTTCCAGTTGTCACGATGTTCTCCATTACATATCTTCTCATCACATGGCCAAAGAATAATGTTTGTCTCTTTCTAATAATGTATATAATATTCCAGGCAATCGCTGCCAATTACTCTGGCAGTAGAAGATATTCACAACATTCGTCTCAGGAACCACATCTCTGTTGCTTCTAAGCTTTATTTCTAATTTGTAAAATAACATTTCATGATTCGCCGCCATACAACAAAATCGGTTCTATATAATATTTCAGCACTCTCTTTCTTACATTCACTGATCGTGACAATTATCCAATGAAGAGGTAATAGAAAGACTGCGATTGCCAAGAGAGCTGATAACAGAAACACAAAATAAAAAAGGTAAATAGTTAGGTCACATTAAAAGACATATTTACAAACTATACTAGAGGGAACAACTGATGGCAAGAGAGCAAGCTTCAGATAATGATACAAGCCAGAAAGTGGCGTCAAGAGATGGACATAGTTTATCAGAGTGAACAGGGACGAGGGACAGTGAGTGTTGATGGTCCATTGCACCAAGATTTGTTGTAGAGACGGTACCTGGTGGATTGACGTTATCTTCACTTCTAAATACCCATCTTGCTGTTCATAGCAACTCAGCGTCACCGTACCAGTTAAACAGATGCTTGGAGACAAATCAGCCACACCATCCGTGTAAGGATCAGAGAAATAACATCTTTTATTGAATTCAACATCACATATTTTACTGAATTCAACATCGCGGCAAGTTTTATGTACTCCAGAATCACCACACTCAGTTGTGGACCCAGCGTGTCCGTTTATGAAACAAACATCTGATAGTCCTTCAGCTACTGCCTTATACCAAACACATTAATCATCCAGACGATCATTCTAATGGTAACGGTCCACCAATACTTGCTGCGGAAGTTGAAGATGCACTACCTCGCATGAAGAAAGAAAAGGCACCCGGTCCAAACAACATTACAATAGCGGAAATTGATTCTCTAGGTGATTTTGGAATCGAAATATTGACATTTCTAAATGACATCTACACTAATGGGTACATTACTAGTGACACATTAAAGTCCATCTTTATAGCTCTGCCAAAGAAACCAGGCACTTTAGACTGCGAAGAGCGTAGTATAATAAGTCTTGTGAGTCACATGACAAAGCTGTTACTCAGAATAACTATGAAAAGAATAAGAAACAAGATTAAACCAGAAATTAGTGATGAACAATATGGATTTGTGGAGGGAAAGGGTACCCCCCACCCCCCCAAAAAAAAAAAACACGTTATATATGTACATTCTCATGACACTATTAGAATGAGCTATAGACGTAAAAACAGATCTGTACTAATGCTTCATAGACTACACAAAAGCATTTGACAATGTGAAACATGACGACATAATAAAATTACAAAAGTAATTGAACATTGATAGCAAAGATCCGCGAATAATAAAGCACATATATTGGCAGCAAACAGCAGCCATAAGAATCACCAACCTAATAGGAATATTTCAGAATATAAAGAATGGCGTCAGACAAGGTTGTGGACTGTCACCTGATTTGTTCTCATTGTACAGTGAATATATAATGAGATCTACAGAAAATATGTCAAGGGATCCTGGTTGGTGGACACAATACTTATGTTATGCTGATGACACCGTCTTCATAGCAACAAGCCAGAAGGATCTACAGGAAATGACAGATACAGCAGTTGTAGAAAATGAAAAAAATGGATCTTAGTTTGAATAACAGAAAGATAGAAGTCATGGTGATATCAAAGAAACAGATTGTGCCTAAATGTGTAGTTGGACGTTATTTTGGGGCAAGTGTAGAAAGTCAGGTAATTAGGTACAATGATAACATCAGATGGAAGATGCATCACTGAGATAAAGAACAGAATAGGACAAGCAAAAACTGCATTCTATCAAATGAAGAACGTTTAGTGAAATAAGTCGCTGTCCTTGAAAGTTACAAAAAGAGTTCTTGCATGTTACATAGAACCAGTTTTAACATACGGCTGCGAGTCCTGGACAATTAGTAAACAGGCGAAAAAAAATCCACGGAAGTCTAGGAGATGTGGTTTTATAGAAGAATGCTGAAAATTAACTGGACAGCAAAAATGTAGCAATCTGGGCATTTTACGGGAAGCTGAGTCGCAAAGACAACCTATCACAAACATCAGGAAAGAGGCAGTCACGATATTTGGCCATTTTATGAGAAGACAAAAATTGGAACATGTTGTGACAACCAGAAAGATTTGCGGAAAGAGAGATAGAGGAAGACAGTGGGAGAGGATTCTTGACAGTCTTGTATCATGCACGGAAGGGGGTCAACACACGAACTGATCCATGACGTCGGAGATCGTAATTTCTGGAGAGGCGTGATCGCCCACCCAGCCAGCAAGGCACTAGATGATGATATACAACAATAAGAAAGAGACAAACAGCTTTTATATGGTTGTATATTGATGTTCTAGTTTCATTAGTCTCTTTCAGTTCTGTTGTATTACAATGCCATTTGGAATATGAACGAACAAATAAGAATCTGCAGGCAGCGGAGATGTGGTTTCTGAGACAAATGTTGGTAATCTGATGAGAAGAGAGGCACCGGAGAACATCGTGACAACTGAATCCAGGGAAAAAAGAGGCAGAGGCAGACCCAGAGAAATGATGCTGGGTTGATTGAGACGATGGCATGGAGGAATATTATCAGCTGAGTTGACCCAGAACACCAAAGACCGCATTTGTGGAGAAACATGAACTCCTACGCCAGCAAGATGATGGAAACAGAACAGGTTCCATGTAACAAAACAATAGGCAAGTGCAACAAGAAGTAAACGAGAACCGCAAACTGATTAGAGAAATCAGACGTAGACAATCAACATTGTTTGGACACGTTATAAAGTTAGTTGCATAGCCTTTACAATATGTCGCAGTCAACCCCAGAATTTTTTGGCTGTTAGTGATCTCATGGCAAGTTTACGTTCAGTAGTTTGCCATTGCTGTCTGAACGACCGGTACCATTTCATAAAACATCAACGCCAGGCGGAGCTGCTGCCAAATATCCCGCAGCTGTGTTTCGAACGCGGTATGCGGGATTACGAACTGCGTCCTTAACCCCTTTCCCACGAAGCCGGCGGACACGGTAAGAAGAAATAAATTAAGCAACTTGGTGACAACTGGCAAGATTGAGGCGAAGGGAAGGCGGCTCTGATCCACGACTCTGGTGATCGTGTGAGATGGCGAAATGTGACGGTTATCGGCATGTCACAAGATGATGATGATAATATTCCAGTACTTTCACTTCTAACATTCAATGAGAGCGTCTTAATACAGAACTCATCGTTAATATGATAGACTACATGTTTGTTTGGCCTGGTCTGCTCTTAAACTCTGTCGCGCATCTTTCATGTGTGGTTGGGAGTGTCCGTCACGAACTGGTTACGTGGCCTACCTCCGCTTCGGAAGTTGTGGGTTCGAGTCCGGCAGGTTTCTTAAAGACTCCTTGGGGATCTCGCTTGTGCTACGGAGTTAGTGCGACACATTTAGCAGGCCGTCGCGTGGAAAGAGACCGAGCCCTACGGGATAACACCCGGTGCAATGAAGTCAACCATCTTTGCTTTTAAACCCCGTTTTCATCTGTGGTTCATCCCTCCCCCCCCCCCCCTTTTCCTCTCACACCCCACCCTCCTCAATATTGGAATTTATTGACTTGATTAAACAATTTTCCTTCTATTTTAACATCATTTTTACAGGCATCTTTCCTTTGGTATAACAATCGTTTAATATTAAATCAAAGTGCATTACTTTGCACTCACAAGTATTACACGTTAACCAATGTTTCTTCGATATTCAGATCTGGAAAAATGTCGGGATCTTACTTGTACTTATCCCACAGTATATATAATCAGATTGCTACTGGAACTAATAGTGTTGGAACTCTTCGCTGGTTGCTGAGGATGGGGACGGAGCGCTTATGGGAATGTCCCGAATGCTGTGATGTCGGTTCCTAAATCAATCAATCAATCAATCAATCCCACAGTATTCTTAGAATTTCTGTATAGTTCCATGTAAAAAAAATCCTACGTTTTCGTCTCCTTTAATGACTGTGACAGGGGCCATTGATCCCACCCATGTGTTGTCACAGAAATGATTCCTGTTCAAAGGTATGGGTAGAATCTTTACCCGGAATTAAGCACCACTAATTCGGGAAGGTCCGCCACAGACAAAGACTGAGTGTCATTGATATATTGAGCAATACAACAAACGACGATCACTGCCGGACGTCCAGTGGTAAAATGTAGAGTCTTTAATCACCAGGTCACAATGTTCGGTCAGATGACGTCATATTGGTCAATACAGGAGTGGTGGTGTTAGGGGAGATACTTTCCACGATGAGTGACAGGCAGTTGAGGCTGGAGGGGCCGCTGTTGTTGGGTTGCTCGAATCCTGTGAAGAGAAAATAAAAACGACAATATTAGAATGAGTAGAAATTCAATACCTTGTTCTTTCTTTCTTTCTTTCTTTCTGTCTTTCTTTCTGTCTGTCTTTCTTTCTTTCTTTCTTTCTTTCTTTCTTTCTTTCTTTCTTTCTTTCTTTCTTTCTTCCTTCCTTCCTTCATTCCTTCCTTCATTCCTTCCTTTATTCCTTCCTTCCTTCCTTTTTTTCTTTCTTTCTTTTAAAGTACTAATATTAGTTTTATGTTCTATATAGGCGGTCACAATCAACCCCAGCATTTATTGGCTGTTTGTGATTAACTAGGTAACTGTTACGTTCAGTAGATTGATTGCCTTTGCTTTCTGGACGACGGACGATCACAACATCGAAATCAACACAATGTGGTTTGCTTTCAATTCGCCTGCAGCTGACTCGAACCCTTAAGTCCGTATATGTCTGAGACATGTGAAACCCGTTCACTGCCTCTACGTCGCAGACGTCCACATATAAAAAGGGACATTATTTTGACAAATGTTGAAAAGGACAATAAGAGATAAATGACACTGTTCTACAAAAGACATCTATCTCCGTATATATTTGTTCTCGGATTACACGCTTCCCATTAAACAGTCGTTAATCTTGATATTTCTACGGCTGGGCTGCACGTCACTGCAGATGTGAAAATCATCATCATCATGACGGTCGTCGTCATTTTCACAACTTCTAGTATGGAAGTCCTCGGGCGTTTGTTTATCTAAGGTGTCGCATAGCAACACTCAGCATGCATCGCTGTAACCACGCTCGCGCGTCTATACTTTCCTGTTTGTTTCTTCTCCGCCTTCGTTAAATAAAAGTTATGCATTTTGAGTTTATCGAAAGTTAATTCAGTGGAAGCTAATGATTTTGTGTGATTTAAAAAAAGTATATATTTTATAATGCTCATCTATTTCTTGATCTACATTTGATCATTTGTTTTTTAAAAACAATAGAGTGGGACATTACAGATTTCGTTTGTAAACAAATAAACAATTCCCACAGCAGGAGTTTACTGTGGGTATGTAAAGGGTTAGGTCACATCTCTTGTTGCCTAGAGTGCATGAAGGAATAGATGACCAGACCCCCACGCCCCCCCCCCCCCCCAGCAGCGAACATCGAGAGCAGGCGTCCATCTCTTGTTCTACCACGCTCATGCCCATATCAGCGGAACATCATAACCGCAATACCAACGATTTTGTCACTGCGCTTTTATAAAAATAGTTTTTAAAAAAAGGACATTTGTCCATATCTTGATGTGTATTGGGTATATGTTGCTGTCGCCATATTTTTATAGGTCAACTGGTGATGTTATCTCTCCCTTGTGCTGGTAATCTAAAGGATTACATTTACCGATGCTTCTACGGTCAGAATGCCATACTTAGACTGAGAGTACAGAATGTGGTAAAACCAGTTCTCACAAATCCAGGATTATTTGGAACACGTCTATGTTATGCGCCCTACCCACAGATAGTGTCCGCGGTCTGGTTAACGATCCAATGATGTTACGTTTCTTCGCATATATGAAGTTCCACCACCGCTCCGCTGGTTTATGAGGTTGGAGAAGGGAGAGAGGGATTTGTAGTACAGTTCCTGTGAGGATGATATTTTAGTACCGGGCTGGGAGGAAAGCCTCTAAGTCAAGTTTGCTTCTATAAATGCAAGGTCTTGCCATTCAGATCACCTGAACATCAAGGCTTCTGAACGTACTAGACCGGACATGGGCGTTCAACTTACAGCTTTTCAGAAGATTATAAACTTAAATACATATAAACCAATCAACCAACCAGTTAGCCAGCCAACCAATCAACCAGCCAACCAACCAACCAACAGACCATCTAACTAACCAACCAACCAGCCATCCAACCAGCCAACCAATCAACCAACCAACCAACAAGCTAAACAACCAACCAACAAGCCAACCAACCAACCAACAAGTCAAACAACCAACCAACCAACAAGCTAAACAACCAACCAACAAGCCAACCAACCAACCAATCAACCAACCAACAAATCAACCAACCAACAAATCAACCAAGCGGTTAACCAACCAACCAACCAACCAACCAACAAATCAACCAAACAGTTAACCAATCAACCAACCAACAAGCCAACCAGCCAGCCAACCAACGAACAAATCAAACAATTAACCAATCAATCAAGAGCGATAACTAACTTAATCCAACTACTGACATGACGATAATCATAAACACAAACGATGTCAGCATGGCCGAATGGATAAAAGTGCCTGCTCTTAAACTTCCAGAGTTCTGATGCCGAGAGAGCGGGATCAACTCCTACACGTGTCAGTTTGACCAAAATGCTGACTTCTTGTCCTTGACTTTGTGACGTAAATTATAAGTACAACAGAAGTCACACACATACCAACCACGTGTAGTCATACCTTTCAGTTGTAAGTGAAAACAACACATAGTTTCATCTGTTATAACAACAATGGCAAACTACAGGAGGAAAACTTGCCAAGAAGTCACAAATGGCCCCCCAAAAAATGCTGAGTTTGAATACGATGTCCTGTAAATGATATGCAACTACCCCTCACCCTCAGGCGTTTGCTTCCAACATAACCTATGTCATCTACCTCATTATCCACTAGTTATTTACACGGGTGTCTTCTTTCTGTTGTATCTGCCAAGCTTTTCTCAACGCCAATATTTAAAACGTCGCCTTTGCATTCACAATACGGTCTCATTTACGTAATAAATTTCTTTTCTGAAGGCGAACTATTTTTTTGGAGACAAGCAAAGCAATAATTTGGTCACGTGGCCACTTTCATTTTGAACAAAAAAGTCTCTCGGCGTCTCTAAGCAACGGGGAAAACAGTCACCCAAAGAAATAAATGTATTAGCACTGGAAAGGGAGAATTCCCTTCTGACAGACACACTAGCCGAGGTTTGGGCGGGAGCTAGCGTTCTTTTTTAAGTTCTTCAGCATTCTGGGCAGTGAAAACGGCACGATTAGACACATTTGAAATAGAGAACAGGGAGAATATTATTGGCTTGGGGTACAGAGAAAGAAGTAGCTGAAGACAGATATGTTCACATAGTGAAATAGGAGGAGAATGAGTACGGAAAAGATATACCGCAACGTGAGGCCACTGATAGCATGGCATAGACAGGGCGAACGAGGAGGAACTCTGAACGCTGGGACGTCATCGGGTTCTGGTGGAACGGGAAGACAACTCCTGACGTGGCTGTGGGGTGTCAGTTTTAGTAGGGGAATGGCGATGGGGGTAGAAAAGGGGTGAATAGGAGTCTGCTAAGGATAAAACAGTAAGTGCTAAATATAAATAAATGATAGAGAAGCATGCGTCTCCGTGGCGAAGTGGTCCAGTCGTCTGCCTCGACTCTTCAAAGGTTGTGGGTTCGATTCCGGGCTACGTTTTTCGGTTCACGGGTGCATTTTTCTCGGAGACTCCTGGGGGTCGTCGCCGGAACTACGGAGTTCGTGCTTTGTCCGATGCTTTCTGCAGGTTGCCCCGTGGAAAGAGACCGAGCCATATGGGATAAAACCCGGGGCAATGAAGTCGAACCTCTCGAATTTTTATGTTACAGCTAGACGGAGGTGAGCAACCGGGACGCAGACCTTCGGATATCAACAATCAGACTTAAGCCGATAACCTGACTGAGGGTGACAACCTGTCAGAGGTAGACAGCTTGACCTGGACCGACAACCAGTTAGAGAGTGACAATTAGACGGACAAAGACAACCAGGCGGACAAAGACAACCAGACGGACAAAGACAACCAGACGGACAAAGACAACCAGACGGACAAAGACAACCAGACGGACAAAGACAACCAGACGGACAAAGACAACCAGACGGACGCAGACAACCAGGCCGACAAAGACAACCAGACGGACAAAGACAACCAGGCGGACAAAGACAACCAGACGGACATAGACAACTAGACGGACATAGGCAAACCAGACGGACAAAGACAACTAGACGGACATAGACAACTAGACAGACATAGACAACTAGACGGACATAGACAACTAGACGGACATAGACAACTAGACAGACATAGGCAAACCAGACGGACATAGACAACCAGAAGGACAGAGACCACCAGAAGGACATAGACAACATGACGGACATAGACAACCAGAAGGACATAGACCACCAGAAGGACATAGACAACCAGACGGACATAGACAACCAGGCCGACAAAGACAACCAGACGGACAAAGACAACCAGGCGGACAAAGACAACCAGACGGACATAGACAACTAGACGGACATAGGCAACTAGACGGACAAAGACAACTAGACGGACACAGACAACTAGACAGACATAGACAACTAGACGGACAAAGACAACCAGGCGGACAAAGACAACCAGACGGACATAGACAACTAGACGGACAAAGACAACCAGGCGGACAAAGACAACCAGACGGACATAGACAACTAGACGGACATAGGCAAACCAGACGGACAAAGACAACTAGACGGACATAGACAACTAGACAGACATAGACAACTAGACGGACATAGACAACTAGACGGACATAGACAACTAGACAGACATAGGCAAACCAGACGGACATAGACAACCAGAAGGACATAGACCACCAGAAGGACATAGACAACATGACGGACATAGACAACCAGAAGGACATAGACCACCAGAAGGACATAGACAACCAGACGGACATAGACAACCAGAAGGACATAGACCACGAGAAGGACATAGACAACTAGACGGACCTAGACACCAGCCGGACATAGACAACCAGAAGGACATAGACAACTAGACGGACCTAGACACCAGCCGGACATTGACAACCAGAATGACATAGACAACTAGACGGACATTGACAACCAGAAGGACATAGACAACCAGAAGGACATAGACAACTAGACGGACCTAGACACCAGCCGGACATAGACAACCAGAAGGACATAGACAACTAGACGGACCTAGACACCAGCCGGACATAGACAACCAGAAGGACATAGACCACCAGAAGGACATAGACAACTAGACGGACATAGACAACCAGAAGGACATAGACCACCAGAAGGACATAGACAACCAGACGTACATAGACAACCAGAAGGACATATACCACCAGAAGGACATAGACAACTAGACGGACCTAGACACCAGCCGGACATAGACAACCAGAAGGACATAGACAACTAGACGGACCTAGACACCAGCCGGACATAGACAACCAGAAGGACATAGACAACTAGACGGACATAGACAACCAGAAGGACATAGACAACCAGAAGGACATAGACAACTAGACGGACATAGACAACTAGAAGGACACATATCTTATAGACAGATAAATCAACAACATATAGATAGTTCGATAGACAGCTTGATTAACAAACAGCAGACAAATTTACATGAATCACACTACCTAGTAACACAGAGCACATATCTGCCAAAATCATTGACAGAAGATTAAGACCATTACTGGAAGAACAACTATCAGAATCCCTATACGCTTTAGACCAAACAGAAGCTGCACAGACGCAATATTCACACTCAGACATCAGACAGAAACAGTAGATGAATACAGTAAGACCTGAACAGTCACATTCGTAGACAAGGATAACACTTTTTTTTCTCGTTTATTATTTGTTGCGCTCGCTCGCTTTGAACTCAAGCGTAGCCCATACACACTATTTATAGTAGTGATGGACTGAATTTTGCGTGTGGGTTAGCATTCCCTATTAACAGTGTCCCTCGCCATCATGCGATCCCACTCCGATTTCAGGAATACTTGTAATTTACATCACCAAGTCAAGGACGACAGGTAAACATTTTAGTCGAGGGGTTGAACCGCTTACCTCGGCATCAGCACACCGGATGTTTAAGAACACGTGTTCGTACCCATTCGTTCATGCGGACCTGCGGATAACACTTTTGACGGAAGTGACATAAACATACTATGGGATTGCCTAAGAAAATACGTAATTAGCGAACATCTCATCAATGTTTGCAAAGATTTATATGTCAAGCGATAGTTGCATAAGAACAAAAGCATGAACATCAAGGCCTCTCGAAGTAAAATCAAGTGTAAGGCAAGGATGTGTGTTCTCCCTCCTACTTTTTATAACAACCATTGACAATATATACCGAGAATCAGAGAGCAATAAAGAAGATAATATTTCAGAATTATTATTTGCGAACGACCAGTTCGATCGAATTTGCCAGTTGAATAAGATTGTGTAACCAAGTCCTTTCTTGGTCCTCGTCACTCACCGGTGTTGATCTGCATTAATAAAGTAGAGGAAAGAAGTAGAGATTAGAAGCACACTAGAATTTATTTTTAAAAAATGACAGCTGTAATGGCTACGTCCATAGTGGCTAGTACGTTCTGGAGTGGACCCAGCCTCATAAAAATGGGTAGCAGACAATTGTATTATTGGAAAGAAAAGGAGTCCACGGAGGGAAGTGGCCACTCTACCTAATAATACGGGTAGCAAGCATCACCTGGATCTTTTCTCCTGGGCATGCCGGTGTGCTGGGGAATGAACAGGCGGACAGATTGGCTGGCTCGGCAGAACTTGGTGGAGTATTGATGCATGACAGGGCAGACGTGGTTGCGGCCTTGTGGGAGCACGTGTACACCTCGGAGGAGCAAATGGATCACCATAGTCTGGCTAGAATGAGGCAGCGAGGAGTGACGAGGGGATCTGGCCGCGCTCGACGCTCAGAGGAAAGGCGAGACGGACATATAATCAGATTGCTACTGGAACTATTAGTGTTGGAACTCTTCGCTGCTTGCTGAGGATGGGGACGGAGCGCTTATGGGAATGTCCCGAATGCTGTGATGTCGGTTCCTAGATCAATCAATCAATCAATCTACCTAATTATGTCTAAGACAGTAGTTGTCATGGGGCTAACTTTAACTTTAGTAGCCACATCAGGATTCAACCCGTTGCCTCCAAGTAACCACAGCTCTCATTTGACGTTGTTTTGTTTTCCCTATGTGAATGTAGGACCGGCTTCGTGGCTTAGAGGTTATGACTTTTCTCCGTAATCTCGTATACTCTCGTCGGTAACGTGATGACGGTGAGAATCAGCAGTGGTTCGAATCGCATCGGTAACTTACGGGGTATGTGAGCCGGCCGCTCAGAAAGCAATGGCAAACTATTGAGCGTAATCTTGCTAAGAAATCAACATACAGCTGAAAGATGCTGGTGTTGACAGCGATGTCCTGTAAAGGATATGCAAAAAAAAAAAAAATGTGAATGTAACATGCACAACAGATAATTTGTGTGCGAAAGATAAGTGATTGGAAGAGTCAAATGTAAAAGGGACCCAAGTGCCCAATTTGTGACCCTTTGAAAACAAAGTTCGTTGGCTCGTTCGTTCTTCCGTTCCTTCACTAAGCCGGTGTTGTCATGTGACGATAACAGATTCGAATCCCGTTGTGTCAATAGCTGTCAATATTTCTATTGTCTAGTGTATCACTCGATGTCTATTGTCTAGTGTATCACTCGATGTCAAATTCTGTTCTATGTTATACATGAATGCCCACCAATACCTGTGCATCGTTTTCTTACGCTTGTGCAATGGCCTCAACGCTTCGCAGGTGAATGATGTTCTATCTCAACTGTTGCATTACACGCTTTACACCCAAGAGTATCGATACAGTCGGTGCCGCGGCGAAAGAGTTTCGAAGGCAATTCGTAATCCTACATCCCATGTTCAAAACACAGCTGCTGGCTATGTGGAAGTAGACAGCCTTGCGATGATTGTCATACTATGTTATGAGTGCCCACCGTTCAGAAAGCAGTGGCACAACTACTGAACATAACCTAGCCAAGAAATCACAAACAGCCAAATAAAAGTTGCTGGAGTTTACGGCGACGTCCTGTAAAGTAAATGTTACTGACTTTTCATAACACATTTTTTAAAGGATAAAACCTTGTTCCACGACAGATATCAGATCAATACTTTTCTTTAAATACTCGTAAATCCTTTAAGAAGATAAACAACACGGAGCACTTCTCAGATATCCGTTTAGAACATTTGTAAAGTAATTAGACGCATGTAAGATTTATATACATGAGAGCAAGGAAGAATAGGTGGCCAATCTTTCCTTCACTTTGGCAAGCGACGAGCCCAACGTCGAAGCCGCGTCCGATTGTGCTCATGACATTACCAGCGCAGTTCGCTATCGACTTCGCTAGCGTGCCCGAATACACATCTGAGCAGCATTAGAAGAAACAGTAAACAAATCCTTGCCGAGTCCCTGGTAGGAGAACTAAGGTACAATTCACTGCTCCAAGAGAACGATGTATTTCACTGAAACGTATCTACAATCTACGCGTACTTTGTCAGTGCAAGTTCTAGCCTTCACCAATCTCAATTAAAGAAAACAGTGGAAGTATAAATGCCCTCATCGCAACATTAAAGTTCATATCCGAGACTGGAATCGAGGGCCGAAGAAGAACAGCAGAAGTAGACGCAGAAGGAGAAAAAGAAGAAAGACTCCTCCAGCAAAGAAAATGATCAAGCCGTTCATCAGCAATATAATTAAAAGGTTCTTGTTTGCCAAAACATAAATATTGTTCGACAACTTAACGAGGAACGGGCCTGGAAAATACGGCCGTGTATTCGGAGGCGCTCACCACAGAAACGACATTTCCCTATAGATAACTGAAGATAGGTTTGACTTCCATGCATGCGAATCCCATATGTTTATACTCACGGCATATTTACACAAATCAAACACAATTTTGACGTTTGACGTTGAATGCTTTCCCAGAGTTGAGTTGAGATGAGTTGAGTTGAGTCAAGAATCGACATCACAGCATTCGGCACATTCCCAGAGTTGTTAAGCTCAGAAACGAGTGGGTGACAATATTGGAGAAGTACGCCACACTCTCATACTCTACGATGTATCAGTGCCTTCGTAGCGTGTAGACAGACGGCAAAAGGGAATCCAACGTAGCGCAGACTGCCCGCGGCCCCGTTGTCGTGTGATCAAATCCCCGTATCTTTAGGGTTGACCCAGCTTAATAAAATTGATACCTGAACATTTTCTGGGAAGTAAAAGGCTGAAGGCATTGTAGCTCGTTGTCCTTGGAGGAAGGTGGACTCCACAAGCACACCCTATATATATCCTTTCTACTTCTATTATATTGCCTGACATATGTCTACACTCCTCCGTTCTGTCTACTCTTCACAATATCTCACTCTCACTTATTCCCCCTCCCCTCTCCCTCACATACACCGACAACATTACTTTCCACAATTAATAAAAGATTTATTAATTAAAGGTATGTATGGTGTAGGTATGGATAGTGTCTATGTAGTTGGTATGTTCTTCTAGTGTGGATGCCAGATAAGATGTTGATAGATAGTCTCCGTGTCTTCTCTCGTCTCTTCTCTCGGCTAAAGTACAGGACAGTACATAGATACAAAGGAACGGTCTCACCCTGAATGCTCCGTCTGCTTGAGTCTGTAGATATATCCGTTTTTTGTAAGGAAAATTGTTCACCACTGTATCACTGTACTTAAACCGATCACTATATATTGTCAGCTTAGACTGAATGTTCTTTGCTTTTTTATAACGTTCCTAATTCCATCCTGGAAACAACATCGATTTTCTAGTATTTTCTATTTTGTCCTGTAAAAGTTCTACACTGGATAGTCATTAATTTGTATAGACACTTGGTATGCGCCTTGCAACTCTTCGATACTGAGTCATTTGAGTCTTTCTATTATGTTACAGGGTCTTCTATTTTTCCGTTCTCTGTCATCCTTACTTTTTAAGATGACACTTCTTTTCTCTCCTTTCTTATGCACAAGTGTCGTGCTTTATTATTTGAAAGTGCTTTCTTTGGGGTTATCAACACTGATTGATCTTTACCACAGCCATCTGTGTTATATCTTCGTTGATATGTCCCGCACTGGTATTGGAACCTGTGTAATAAAGATTTAATAATGAGAGCTGTGTCTGCTTCATATTCTTTCTTATGTGAGTGTCTTTTCCTCCAGCCGAAATGAAAAGGCTTCCGAAAAAACCCACTCTGACATAATATAGAAGATTACCTAACGTCTATACTATTCCTACTAGTATTTAATTGTACACGCTAAGCATCATCTATTCCCCTATGCTAGAAGATTACTTCACTGTGATTTTACCTTATAATTATCCTTGTCTGAATTGGGAGTACTAATGCACAATAGATACACAAACGTTCCTCCGAACGCAGCACCACCCTTTTCATACTCCCTTGTCTCATGGAAATCAAGAATCACACTAAACTTCCACAAAGAAGTGGCCACTCTTTATAAGTCATTTTTGCCGCATAGTCCTTGACCTGTCTGGACACCTCAAGTCAATACCTCATTATCACCGTTAGTGGAAATTTACTGATCTGAAACTTTTCCGTTATTTCTAAAACCCTCATTGTTTTGTTCCTTCACTCTGAGTCATCTAGACCGCAATATGCTGTGGAAATTTTCCTCAGTAACCAATCTCCACACCTCCTTATCAGCCCCACCTAGGCGGCTCTTTTAACTCTGTTCCCAGTAGTTCACCATCCGCGTAATCAGCGCTGACTCCCTCTCCACACACACCTGACACTATCTGGGTTTTTCAATCCTGTCTTTATCACCTGACCGCGATACTGTCCAATAGTGCTGTCTGCCTTTGTCGAAAACCTATTTGTCCACGCGACAGTTTACCTGTGGCTGTCTGCGGGCACTTCCGTATCTTGACCTATAAACACATGCGCCTGGTCACTCAACCCGACATTTCGTTATGTTTGTGACCAGTGACTTAACCTCGTCATCCTACACTCTCGTCGACCTGTGCCGCTGTTATTTCTACGTTAACAGTTCAATCCGTTAACATTGGGGGTCATTGACTCCGGTCACACCGTGGTTGGTTATCCTTACTGTTTTGTTTGTTAACTCTTTTCCTATATTGACATTAATGTTACATTTAATTTTATCTGGGAATCACTAAACTATCATCATTCTGTGACAAAGGCCCCCTCTTAAGAGAGTTGACCGCGTCGACTCTTCATCAATGTAGTTTTGATTCCTATGATCCTCCAACTTATTCCTCTTCCTCTGGAGTTGGATGTCTAGATAAGAAATCCGCTCCTACATTCTCCTTACCAGGGATGTATTCCACTGTGAAGTTGTCCTGTTGCAGCCACAACGTCCATCACATCCACCGTGCGTTTAGCTTCTGCGAAGTAGCTATGAACATCACGTGTTGATGATATGATTGGATCCTCACATGGATCAGCACCTCATCCAGTAGGCGACCTCATATGCACCCTCCCATACTACTCATGATCACCATTAGTGTTGGCACATCGCCCCTGTACGTGCAGTCGACCTCCTTTTGACTGGCGTAAGCGATGGCTCACAATACAGACGGATCGTCCCAACCTGACTGTAACACTGTTTCCATATTCTCTTGGTTTCCCCCGGCTTTTCCTCTGGGGATGTTCCGCCTCGTCCTCGTTGGACCGAGTCGTCTTTCCCAAACCTCCTGGACTTTTGCTTCCAGGACCATCTTGGGCGATATTGTATCTGGTCAGCCAATCTTCGGTTGGAGTCCTGGGTAATTCTCGCCTTTCCCGACGTTATCCACCCCTTCTGAACTTGGTTACCGGTGAAACTTTCACTCGTGTCCTTTCCCTGACTTGTGATTTCCCTCCTCCTGTCGTTGGGTAAATCTGACCTATCACGTACTGTCCCATAGGCCCTCCTATGTTGTACTGGCGATCTCTGGTCTTCGTCTGGAATGGTAACTTTTGTCCCAATGGCTGCCATCACCATAAAGTGCGAAGCTTTGCTCCCGGATCTCTCCTCATATTTCCTAATGAGATGTCTAGGGAGATTTTTCGGCTCTTCCACGATTCGTATTTTGTAGATGTTCTTGGACACAACCTTTTCCACAGGATAAGGTCCTTTCCATCCTACTTGGAGTATATTGGTCTCTGCTGGACCCCACACTTCCACTTTGTCTTCGACTTTAAGAGCTATTTTACTCTTAGTCCGCTTGTTGGGTGGTGCGTTCTGGCACTCTGAACAAGACTTCAACCACTGGAGTACATCTCCGGTCATTCCTGGCCAGCAATAATGGCCGGAAATTTGCTGCAAGGTCTCTCTGACACCCATATGTCGATTCTCGCCTATGATGTGTCCACTCTGAAGAATGTGAGGACGGTGGGTCTCTGGAACCACCCACTGCTCGTGCAGGTTATCTCCCCTCCCAGCTGTCCGATAGAGTAGTCGATTCTTCAGAAAGTACTGTCCCCGTTCTGGTGGCTCAGCACTTCTTTGCAGCTTCCTGTAGCAAGGACGCAACGTAGTATCCTTCCTCTGGGCAGTATGCAATTCTCCTATCCCTGAGTTGTCGCATAGTGTCTCTGCCTCTTTTTCCTTCCCTTGAGAATCCACTGACTACTGTTCCCTTGTGGGCTGGCTGTTTGGGCGTCCCCAAAAAGACATATTTCGTGCCAATGATCATTGGGAATAGGGAGTCAGCTAATACAGCCGCAGGAATATTGCCCGTGACGTACCTGGATTTAATCTCCACTTTGGCGATTGGCAGCGTCATGGTAACAGCACTCCTCATTGCCGGCTGTATTTCTATGGTCTCCCCTGTAAGTTGGTCTGGGCGTACCAGCTGGCGTCTATCACAGCTTCCCCATCCAAACCTGTATCGTAGAGACAAGCAACCTGCTGGCCATTGACTTCAATCAGTTCGACCACAGGTGGTCTCTCTTGGTCCTGAGTGTCTTTCATCTCCTTGACCGTTTCCTTGCCTTCCTCTTGTGATTCCTCGAGGTTGGTTATGCAATTGGCGTCTTCTGCCTTGCATCTGCAGTCCACAGTATTATGTGTTGTCGACTGGCAGTGAGTGCACCATGTTCCCTTCCTAGGTTTCCGTGTGTCCTTTTTGTTCCTTTCTCCTTCGCCGACCTCAGCCTTGTCTGTGATCACCGTCGTAGGAATCACTTTGCATGCTGCGAAGTAAGAACTTTTCGGTTTCGATCTGCAGTCTTTTGTGTTATGAGATGGCACCTTGCAGAATGAACACCACCTCTCAGACCACTTTCGTTTCGCTGGAGAATTCGCGGTGTTATGGTTTCCTTCCTTCACCTTCTCTGAACTCTCCGTTGACGCCTTTATATAAGGTTCCACTTTTGCTCCTTCCCAGTTTTTAGGTTTCTTTTTCTCTTGTTTCTCCTGACCTTTGGTTTGTGTACTTAGTTCTTTAGCTTCCCCATGGACTTCTACGAATCTTTCCGCCAGCTTATTCACAACATCCAGCCGTTCCGCCCCTTGTTCTCCTAAAAATGTCTTCAGTGGTTCTGACATTTGCTGTCGCATCTGGTCGACCACCATGAGCTCTTCCAAACTGTCATAGTCCCGCTTGAACTCTGCCAAGTCCATCCATTTTTATAGGTAGGCTTTCAGCCTTAAACTATAGGCAGCGAATAGCTCTCCCGGTTCTCGTCTGGACGATCTAAACTTCTTCCTATATGTTTGTGCTGTGATTTCGTAATGTTTCATCAGCGCGGCTTTTAGCTCGTCGTAGTTGTTTTCCTGACCAGGTGGTGGGCGTGTGTACACTTCGAACCCCGACCCCCTGAGTCCCTGGGATATCTTAAGAGCCCATTTACTCCTATCCAGTCCCATAGCGATTGCCATTGTCTGAAAGCGTTGAAGATATTGATCAATTTTTTCTTTGCCCTCTTCGTAGATCGCTAGAGGGAACTTCATAGCATGGTAGCTATGTCCACCTACTGGTGTTGAGCCAGGGAGAGAGGAACCTCCCACTGCTCCCTCCGTTTCTCCACTAGATTGCATCTTGAGCTCAAGTTCCCGCATCCGGTACTCGTGCTCCCTTTTCTGAGCTTCTTGCTCTGCCTCCAATTTCTTATCCGCTTGCTCAGATTCAAATTTCTTAGCCGCTTGCTCAGCTTCAAATTTCTTAGCCGCTTGCTCAGCATCAAATTTCTTGGCCGCTTGCTCAGCTTCAAATTTCTTGGCCGCCTGCTCAGCTTCAAATTTCTTCAATTCTAACTCAGCTTTTCTATCCTCCCTTTCTGCTTGACGAAGCTCCCTCTCCACCTCCTGAACATAGTCCGTTAGGGCCGAACCCGCCAAACCTATTTCTTCTCCTTTGGCCCTAAGTTCTGCTGTAGTCAATTTAGGAGTGGCCATCGTTACAGAAAGTAAGTCAGCAGGTAGAATAAGGACACGACTCGACAGTAAAGAATTACTCCTAATATAAGTTAAATATATCTATATATATATATCACTTTCCTTATGTCTATCTAATAATTAACTATTTATCCACTATACCACACAGTACATCACAACCACTCTCTCAACCATAAGAGGAGATATAGGATCTAGACTTATGTAGACGTGTAACTGTGTGACTTAGATAGGTAATGTGTCTTATCACCTATCCACATTCACCCTGTCTGGATCTTTCACGCTGTAAGGTCCCCAACATAAAGGTAATAGCACCATATACCCAGTGGCCGTCCTTCCAGTAAAAGTCAGCAATATGTATTTGAAGAACCTCGCTGGGTAGGTGTCCAGCTTGCACTCCAGTTAATGTAGGTATTATGTTATACCCCGCTGCTCCACCAATTAATGTAGCTCGTTGTCCTTGGAGGAAGGTGGACTCCACAAGCACACCCTATATATATCCTTTCTACTTCTATTATATTGTCTGACATATGTCTACACTCCTCCGTTCTGTCTACTCTTCACAATATCTCACTCTCACTTATTCCCCCCCCCCCCCCGTCTCCCTCACATACACCGACAACATTACTTTCCACAATTAATAAAAGATTTATTAATTAAAGGTATGTATGGTGTAGGTATGGATAGTGTCTATGTAGTTGGTATGTTCTTCTAGTGTGGATGCCAGATAAGATGTTGATAGATAGTCTCCGTGTCTTCTCTCGTCTCTTCTCTCGGCTAAAGTACAGGACAGTACATAGATACAAAGGAACGGTCTCACCCTGAATGCTCCGTCTGCTTGAGTCTGTAGATATATCCGTTTTTTGTAAGGAAAATTGTTCACCACTGTATCACTGTACTTAAACCGATCACTATATATTGTCAGCTTAGACTGAATGTTCTTTGCTTTTTTATAACATTCCTGATTCCATCCTGGAAACAACATCGATTTTCTAGTATTTTCTATTTTGTCCTGTAAAAGTTCTACACTGAATAGTCATTGATTTGTATAGACACTTGGTATGCGCCTTGCAACTCTTCGATACTGAGTCATTTGAGTCTTTCTATTATGTTACAGGGTCTTCTATTTTTCCGTTCTCTGTCATCCTTACTTTTTAAGATGACACTTCTTTTCTCTCCTTTCTTATGCACAAGTGTCGTGCTTTATTATTTGAAAGTGCTTTCTTTGGGGTTATCAACACTGATTGATCTTTACCACAGCCATCTGTGTTATATCTTCGTTGATATGTCCCGCACTGGTATTGGAACCTGTGTAATAAAGATTTAATAATGAGAGCTGTGTCTGCTTCATATTCTTTCTTATGTGAGTGTCTTTCCTCCAGCCGAAATGAAAAGTCTTCCGAAAAAACCCACTCTGACATAATATAGAAGATTACCTAACGTCTATACTATTCCTACTAGTATTTACTTGTACACGCTAAGCATCATCTATTCCCCTATGCTAGAAGATTACTTCACTGTGATTTTACCTTATAATTATCCTTGTCTGAATTGGGAGTACTAATGCACAATAGATACACAAACGTTCCTCCGAACGCAACACCACCCTTTTCATACTCCCTTGTCTCATGGAAATCAAGAATCACACTAAACTTCCACAAAGAAGTGGCCACTCTTTATAGGTCATTTTTGCCGCATAGTCCTTGACCTGTCTGGACACCTCAAGTCAATACCTCATTATCACCGTTAGTGGAAATTTACTGATCTGAAACTTTTCCGTTATTTCTAAAACCCTCATTGTTTTGTTCCTTCACTCTGAGTCATCTAGACCGCAATATGCTGTGGAAATTTTCCTCAGTAATCAATCTCCACACCTCCTTATCAGCCCCACCTCTGGCGGCTCTTTTAACTCTGTTCCCGGTAGTTCACCATCCGCGTAATCAGCGCTGACTCCCTCTCCACACACACACCTGACACTATCTGGGTTTTTCAATCCTGTCTTTATCACCTGACCGCGATACTGTCCAATAGTGCTGTCTGCCTTTGTCGCAAACCTATTTGTCCACGCGACAGTTTACCTGTGCTGTCTGCGGGCACTTCCGTATCTTGACCTATAAACACATGCGCCTGGTCACTCAACCCGACATTTCGTTATGTTTGTGACCAGTGACTTAACCTCGTCATCCTACACTCTCGTCGACCTGTGCCGCTGTTATTTCTACGTTAACAGTTCAATCCGTTAACATTGGGGGTCATTGACTCCGGTCACACCGTGGTTGGTTATCCTTACTGTTTTGTTTGTTAACTCTTTTCCTATATTGCCATTAATGTTACATTTAATTTTATCTGGGAATCACTAAACTATCATCATTCTGTGACAGGCATGCGACAGACAGCAGATCAGCATGGTCGAATGGGTAAGAACGCATGTTCTTAAACATCCGGTGTGCTGATGCCGAGGTAAGATGGTTCAACCCCTACACCGGACAGCTGGACTAAAATGTTGACCTGTCGTCCTTGACTTGGGAACGCAAATTATAAATACCTCTAAGTCGGAGTGGGTTCGCCTGATGGCGATGGACATTGTTTAGAGGGAAAGCTAATCCACACGCAAAATGCAGACCATCACTACTATAAATAGTGTGTATAGACTACGCATGAGTTCAAAGCGAGCGAGCGCGCGCGAAGAAAAACAAAAAAAAAACAATGCAACTGACCACAGCACTCATTAATAGCCAATGGATCTAAATAATATGAGTGTAGTACATTATCCCCACTTCGAGCCGCGGTAGCATTACAGTTAGATGATCGCCTTCCGATCTGGAGGACACGAGTTCGATCCGCATAGAGGTGGATTGACATTATTAAAATTGTTCTGGGCTCTCATGTCGACTGAGCCAAAAACAGGTACCAGGAAATGTCTTGGGACTTAAAGACGCACGACATGACACTTAAGCAATATATAATGACGCAAAGTAGTGCAGCTTTACATAACAGAGTTACGACTCTGTTATGTAAAGCTGCACTACTTTGTGTCATTATATATTGCTTAAACTTTCACAGCTTTACCGCAGTTCCACCAAATTTTAGACATGACACTTACAGCGTCATCTGCCAAGTGCTGATTGGCCAATAAAAAATGGGTTTAACGCCACATGTTTAATTGCCGTAAGTCGTGAAAAGGGGTTCCATACTTTACTGACTACTTTACCATATGTCTGATATCACACATTGCATGGAAAAGAGGTTATAACTTTCTCTCTCTGTATCAAACAACGCTCCATGCGTTAAACTCTTCTAGTCTCTAGGCAGTAGTTCAGTACTTCCGTAATGATTACTTTACCCTGACTAATCTTCCTCTGGGCATACGGTAGTTGTTGACAATGAAGTTGAGCTTGGATAAGGGAAGAAGAGAGATGCATTACAGTCCATGTGGGGATGATACTTTGCTTTTGTAGGAGATTGTTGAGAATATGGTTGAGAGAGAGGAAAGCAATAGATGAGGTTTTGAGAGCTGCATGGATTTCAATATCACATATCAAAATCATACATGAAATATATGGAGCATATCAACTGCTTGTTGAATAAAGACGTGAACTTTATGAGGGAAAATTCTAGGCAAAAAGAGGCAGTGAAAAACAAAGAAATGTGAATATGGAAAGCATAAAAAGTTGGACAGCAAATAATGCTACGTGCAATATCAACTTCATTAAAATATTCATGGGGAAAGACGATTGGTGTATTATGCTCGCCGTTTACTGCTCCATATCAGGCAGCTTTAAAAAAAAATAAATAAATAAAAACACACACACACAAGAAGAAACAGAAGAAGACGAAGGAGAAGAAGAAGAAGAAGAAGAAGAAGAAGAAGAAGAAGAAGAAGAAGAAGAAGAAGAAGAAGAAGAAGAAGAAGAAGAAGAACAACAACAACAACAACAACAACAACAGCAACAACAACAACAACAACAACAACAACAACAACAACAACAAAAAGAAGACGAAGAAGGAGAATGGTATAGATGTAACAAGTTGAGAACCTTGAAAGGCGGGTAATGCGGGATTATAACGATTCACGATTCAAAGTCGAGTTTATTTGATGAGTTTTCCAGATCCAGATAATGAGGAGAATCTACCGTCACGGCGCCAAACCCGACGTTTCCTACGCTTGAGGGGAAAACTCACGCTAAAAAGTTGCTTGTTGCTTTGGGGAAAGGGAGAGTTCCAGGGGAAAACATCGCCAGTGCAGCCACCTCTTATACCACCGAGAGACGGTGTCCTTTCACACTGATACCGGAAGCAACTTGACCAAAGAATGGTGGCAGTCCATGTATTCCGATGCATACATTATTCTATCTGAGAGCTTCTCACTGCTATACTCGGAGACTATAGAACAGTTAGTTATAGGTTAAAAAGTAATGGACCCGTTCACACACCTCAGGTCTCTTTGGGCATATTGTGCCAGACCTATGTGTTTATAGACAAAACGGCGCTGGGTGGGTGCTGACGTCATAATCACTATCGCCGCCTTTACCAAAGTCGAGACAATTGACTTCGTTGCACCGAATTTTACCCATGCTGCCTCGGTTTCCTCCCACTGAACGGCCAGCAGTATGCCGAGAGGATCGCACAAAGAACGGATTCCGTAGCTCTAGGGATTACCCACCAGGGGTCTCTGGAAATAGTGTACTTGCAATGCGTAGTTCGAAGACGAACTCTTGACCCAGTGAGCGGTTTATGATAACATTCACTGAAGAGATGGGTGATGATGATGATGATGATGATGATGATGATGATGATGATGATGATGATGATGATGATGATGATGATGATGATGATGATGGTGATGGTGATGGATGATGATGATGGTGAGGATTACAACGATAATGTTGGGGGTGATGATGATGTTGATGATGATGCTTATGATGCTAATGATGGTGATGATTATTATGGTGATGGGGATAGTGATGACGATGATGATGGTGACGATGATTATGATACTGATGGTGGTGATAATATGATGAGTAATGCTAATGATAATAATGATAATGACCATGAGGGTGATGATGGTGTTGATGATGCTGCTGATGACGATGGTGATGATAATGATGGTAATGATGATTATTATGATTATGGTGATGGTGCTAATGGTGGTAATGATTATGCTGTTGTTGATGATAAGGTGATGATTATGGTGATGATTTTGATGATGGTCATTAATATGATGATGATGATGGGGATGATTATAGTGCTGATGATGCGATGTGATGCTGATGATGGTGGTGTGATGCTGATGTTGATGTTGCCGATGATGATTGTGATGGACTTGATGATGGTGATGATGATGGTGAGTATTATAGTGATGATGAATATGGTAATGATGATGATGTTGGTGATGATGATGAGTATTATAGTGGTGATGAATATGGTAATGATGATGATGACGATGGTGATGATGATGGTGGTGATGATGGTGATGGTGATGATGATAATCATCATAATGATAATGATTATGATGATGCTGATTATAATGATGGTGATGATATTTGTAATGATGAAAGTGGCGATGATGGTGATGATGATGGTAGAATGATGATGATGATGATGATGACGATATTCATGATGATAGTGATAATGATAATAATGGATGGTGATGATTATAGTGATGATGTTGCTGCTGATGATTGTAGGTGGTGATGATGATTTTGATGATGGTGATAATGGATGGCGATGAGGGACAGCGATGATGACAAAGAAAGAACTTGAAAACCGCCGACGCAAACGTTTTCTTTTGACCGCGGAGCTAGACCCGGCACATCTTGACAAACTAACACAGAAAGGATGGGGTAAACTGGAATTTATGCTGCCTAACTCATGTTTATCTTCGCTTCAGTATTTCTGGAGTGTGTTAATCTTTGGTACAAGGATGTCGCACTTAACACAGGTAAAAAAATGAGAATCGAGAGACGAGGGAAGGCAACATCCAAGTCTTTATATTGTTAATTCCCAGGTATATCATGAAAGGGTCATATCGTCACTTGCCGACCTGTTTGCTCAACTAGCAATAACTTTACATCCATCACTGTTGTCTTCAAATCTTCTCACTTACTCACCTGCCATAATACCTACTTTTATATACACGTAAAAGGTAATTTACTCTTTTTCATGCATTCAGACGCATTGGGTATAATGCTAGACCCGTATTTTTAAAGATAAGAGAAAGAATGGCTGCAGCAGAATATTACACTATATAAATAACACTGTGTCAATGTTATCTATATTTTCCCCTATAGTAGTCACACATACCTAACTGTTTTCATGTCACTCCATAGTGTTATGTCTACGTCTATACGTTTTTTCACCACTGTTCCATAGCTTACACCACCATTAACTAGCTAGAGCAACTAAGGAAAGTAAAAATTTCCCTTTTTGTGGATTTAAGCGTATTGTGTACATGATGGGACGCAGAGGTGTTTCCAAGGCACCAGGGCTGGGTTCTATACTGGCCAAGACCTATTGACGCGTCCTCGCCGAGCGTCCTACATACAGGACTTCACGCTGGAGATGACAGCCAGCGAACACAAGCAAGCAAGCAAGTGTACATAATACAAGCTTTATATTTTAGTAGCTCAATCGGCACTCGTTGCGTGATGAGGTCAATACCACCCATTACTTTCAAAACATTTCCTGGTTACTATTTTAAGATGGAAGCCCAGATTAATTAACCAACAAAACAAAACAAACAAACAAAAACATACTCGAAGAGAATGCAAATACTTGACCTGTGGTCTGGCAGGCAAGCGTTCTAACCGCTCTGCTATCATGATGTAAACAACTAACTACCAATTGGTAATCCAAAATTATTCTCCGATTATGGAGAAAACTAGGCAGAGAGACAGACAGGATGGATGGATGGATGGATGGATGTATGGATGGATGGATGGATGGATGGATGGATGGGTAGGTGGATGGATGGATGGATGGATGGATGGAAGACAGACAGACAGACAGACAGACAGACAGACAGACAGACAGACGGACGGACGGACGGACGGACAGACAGACAGACAGACAGACAGACAGACAGACAGACAGACAGACAGACAGACAGACAGACAGACAGACAGACAGACAGACAGACAGATAGATAGATAGATAGATAGATAGATAGATAGATAGATAGATAGATAGATAGATAGATAGATGGATGGATGGATGGATGGATGGATGGATGGATGGATGGATGGATGGATGGATAGATAGATAGATAGATAGATAGATAGATAGATAGATAGATAGATAGATAAGCATCCTTCTGTCTGTCTGTCATTCTATCTGTCTGTCAATTACTCATTCGACCACAAACTTACCTGCTAACATGTCTCAAGAATCATCCTAACTACAAACAACAGCGAGTCCTTGTCTCCTATCGTCTACCACTTATGCAGCCGTTCTTTATTAGCTCCCCCACCCCCACACCCCAGTTCATGACATATACACAGAGAAGCAGAGCCCGTAATGCAACTACAATGAAACTTACACTAGGAGGAATCTTTCCCTGAATACTAAATGATTATGGACGAGAACTCTGACTGGTGATGGCAGTTACAGAAAACCGAAAAGGACAAAGACAATTGTATTTTAAAATTTATGTTTGGCAATTGAGCTTAATATTCTGTTTTACATTCTGGGTTATGTCTTGGATACTTGAGGTTCGTGTTCTTTCAGATTGTGGGGTTGTGTTAATGCGCTGTCTTTATCATCATCATCATCATCATCATCATCATCATCATCATCATCATCATCATCATCATCATCATCATCATCATCATCATCATCATCATCATCATCATCATCATCATCATGTGCCACGTCTATAAGCCAGAGGACATGGGATATACCGGATTTGTCCCATGTGGCTGGGCCTCTTTCTAAAACCTCGAACAAAGCACGAACTCCTTAGCTCCAGCGACGACCCCAGGGAGTCTCCAAGAAAACTGCACTCGTAAACCAAATGATAGAGTCAAGAAGCGAACGCACAACCTTCGCAGCGCGAGATAGTCGGCTTAGACATGACATTCTGCTATCCCCCTAAGCGTGAGCGATTATCGGTAGCCATCTCACACGATCACCAGATTCGTGGATCAGCTGTGTGCTCTCGTCCATACTATGCTAAGCAGCCAAGTCATCCAGGGATCTTTGTCTTCCCCTTGATCTTTCGCGTCATGTTTGCCAGTTGTCAAGCGTGTGTCTACATATAACGTGCCCATAATTCTCCGCTGTCTACGTCTAATGTCGTTAATGACCTGATAGTTTTCTTTTGGTTTTTGAAGATCTGTCTCATTCGTTGTTCTGTCCGCCTGATGCATTCTTTGCATTGAGCCGCAGAAACCACATTACGACTGCCAATTCGATGTGTTTCAGCTGTTTCTATTTATGATACCGCTACATGTATATCTTTGTTTCAAGAACCGTGTTATTTTATGCTATAAATTAGTTCAAGGTCCGTGTTATTTTATGCTGTAAATTATTTGCAGATCCGTGTTCTTTTATGTTGTAAATTATTTCAAGATCCATGTTCTTTTATGTTATAAATTATTTTAAGATCCGTGTTCTTTCATGTTATAAATTATTTCAAGATCCGTGTTCTTTTATGTCATAAAGTAGTCCTAAATGTGTAGAGACAAAAAAAAAAAAAAAAAAAAACACACACACACACATGGATTGACAGAAAAAGAAAAAAAAAAAATCAACAAGTCCTATCGGAAACATATGAAAACCGTAATCTGCTTAGATAAATTAGATGTAGACATTCAAGATTTTTTTGGATACGTTATGAGAAGAAATAAACTAGAGAACTTGGTGACAACTGGCAAAATTGAGGGGGAAAAGAGCAAGGGGAAGGCAGAGAAGTAAATATCTGTATTATATGGCCATATGGCTTAATCAAGACAAAAACACAGAGCGGATCCACAATCCTGGTGATCGTGTGAGAGGACGAAGCATGACCGCCCACGCTTATCGGCACGGCACATGATGATAATGATGATGAAAGCATGCATCTTTCCCATGGTGAACATGTACATGTGGTTCATGGACCATTCCCTGTAAGCTCCAGAAGCGAAGCGATGCTCACCGACTCAATTTTTATAGTTAGACTTCTGAGGATCCCGGGATCAAGAATCACAACTTGCTGACATGCTAGAAGATCTGAACATACAAAAAAAAAAACACAGGCCAATAACAGTATCATGAACATTATAGAAAACTGGCGGGTAAACAGTATCTTGTCTCTGAAACTAAATTGCTTTAGCCACACCAAACATGACACTGGTTGGAAATAAATTGCTTTAGCCACACCAAACATGACAGTGGTTAGAAATAAATTGTTTTAGCCACACCAAACATGACAGTGGTTGAAAAAAAAAAAAAAAAGCAATAGTGCAATGCGCGGCTACTGGCAGACGAGGTAGTGGCTGGCAATCACAAGGGCGGACAATAGTGCAATGCATGGTTTCTGACAGACGAGGTGGGGGTTGGCAGTCACAAGGGTGGACGACAGTGCAATGCGTGGTTTATTGCAGATGCAGCGAGGGATGGCAACCACAAGGGTGGACAGTAGTGAAATGTGTCGTTTCTGGCAGACGAAGTAGGGGATGGCAATCACAAGTGTGGACAATAGTGCAATGAGAGGTTTCTGACAGACGAGGTGGGGGTTGGTAATCACAAGGGTGGACAATAGTGCAATGCGTGGTTTCTGACAGACGAGGTAGGGGCTGGCAATCATAAGGGTGGACAATAGTGCAATGCGTGGTTTCTGGCAGACGAAGTGGGGGATGACAATCACAAGGGTGCACAATAGCGCAATGCGTGATTTCTGGCAGACGAAGTCTGGATGGAAATCACAATGGTGGACAAAAGACCTGAAAGACACCTTGGACATGCATGAGGCATGTGAACTGAACAACATTCGAGAATGTATTAGGCGCGCAATGATAAGAGTGTGATACCTATGATTTAAAACAAAAGTGAGGTTTTAGTCAGATATGACTGAGCTACCATATGACAGTAGACGCTATTAACTGCTTTCTGTTAGCGCCACATGTTGGGTGCCGTTCTCCGAACCCGAAACTCCACATTGCCTTACCCTTGTGCGAAGAAATGCTTGCTTGCTTGCTTGTGTTCGTTGGCTTGAGCTCCAATGCGAAGTCCTGTATGTCGGATGGAGGCATCCTGTTGTCCAACATCAGTGTGATGTCATACAGGACCTGAGGTTTGCGTGAGTATCCGTTGTCCCATATCTGGCTTATTGGTGTGCAGACTGGTGATCCCTCGCCGTACAGGCAGACACTCTCCGACTTCGGAGGAATCGGCGATCTTACTACATTAGCCAGGACCCCGAAGGGACCTGTTGCCCAGGACGCTGGACGAGGACGCGTCAATAGGTCTTGGTCAGTATATAACCCGGCCCTGGTGCCTTGGAAACACCTCTGCGTCCCGTGCGAAGAAATAAAATCTAAAGACCAAATGTCATGGCAGGGCAGACCAGGCCCTAAGCCTATTTCGGCAATTGATCTAGGATGAAAGCTCAGACCGGCGGACAGTTAGAGTATTGCTTTGCTGATCAGACAGCTTCTGCAACTTGTCTATTCCAGACGTATTGGTGTTACTTTCCCCCTGAAGTAAACTAGGCAGGCTGAGACAGGGATCATGCCTCATGCGTAATACATGGTCTCTACAATTCAATCCATGCTGTGTGCTATGGAGAGGTATCTCTCCCCTTTACATACTATCATCTGTCAAGACGACAAGGTGCCTGTGTAATTAGAGCAACGTTCTGCAAAGGGCGTGCAACCTAATGTACAGGTTTTTGCCGAATTCCACTCAAAATCTACACATTTAGATCAATCTTACTAATAGCGGAGAATGCTTTCAAAAATAACCGAACAGTTAAATTAGAAAATGCTGAAGCGTTTCTCAGTTTAATTATAATATTTTTTAATCCCCATCTTTCGAAATTTGACTCCAACGGATGAATAATTTCCCCACAAATAACAAGTTCACACATCGTATGCCCTCATTACCTCCCCTCGTCAACGGCTGAACATGTAGATTCAACAACATCGCCAGTTCTGTACTTGTATCTCTCACTACATTAATGGGCGCCAGTGACTCTCAAGTGTCTTTCATCGTTCCACGGCTAGAGCAGAGCCTACAGGCAAGGAAGACCCTGGTGCATTCAAGAAATTCTTTGCACTTTTACAGAAATGGCCACATCCTGTTTAGCGCGCTATTTTGTTTGTTCTTTTACATAAATGGCCATATCTTGTTTAGCACTCTATATTGTTGGTTCTTTTACATAAATTTCCACATCTTGTTGAGCAGCGCTATTTTATTTTCTTTTACGTTCGCTCTCTTTGAACTCAAGCGTAGTCCATTCTTGTGCTATTCTAGTGCACTGGACTGATCATTGCGTGTGGATTAGCTTTCCCTATTACAACTGTCCCTCGCCATCAGGTGAACGTACTCCGACTTCCGGGGTACTTATAATTTACGTCTCCATGTCACGGATGAGAAGTCAACATTTTAGTTCAACTGACCGGTGTAGAAGCTGAACCCGCTACTTCGACATGAGTACACTGGAGAGCACTGCTATTTGATGCGTTCGGCGCGCAGCATCTTTTAAAATATCCGTGCTATACTTACCTGAGGTCTTTCTAAAGACTTGCTATGTTTAAAGCTTGTAAACATTATAATGGGGTGGCATTGTAATTAGTGCGTTTGCTTTCCAAGACAGTGGTCCAGGGTCAAACACCAGGAGAGGCAGGGGGATTTTTCTGCTACTGGCTCTGGGGTCGTCTCAGTCACGTAAACATGAGTATCAGACAACTGTCATAACTTTTTGATAGAGTAAAGACGACGAGGAAAGAAACTGGTCACTTCACATAATATGTCCTGGTCTGGAATATGTGAAGTAGCTCCACGACTTTACCACCAAATGTGTATCAAATGTATCTCTTGTCTATATGTCGTGGCCTGGAATATTTGAAGTAGCTCCACGACTTTACCACCAAATGTGTATCAAATGTATCTCTTGTCTATATTTCGTGGCCTGGAATATTTGAAGTAGCGCCATGATTTTACTACCACGTGTGTTTCAAATGTATCTCTTGTCTATTCATTCACAGACCGCTTTGTGTTTATTTCAGTTGTATGCGGCGACACTATTAAGACACAAGCCCCTTGTGTCTCTCTTGATTAGTCATTCCATGACGCTACTACGACAAATGTCTAAATTTCTCTCTTGTTTAGTCATTTCACAATGCTACTAGGATAAATTTCTCTTGTTTAGTCATTCCACGACTCTAATACGACAAATGTCAAAATTTCACTCTTGTTTAGTCATTAACTCTAATATAAAAATCAACAGAGACACAGAAAGACATATATTTGTGTTTTGTATATTATACCAAGGCATTTGATGACGTAAAACAAAATGAGCTGATTAAAATGTTGGATGATATCAACAATAACAGGCAAAATCTCAGAATAATAAAGAATATTTCCTGGAACAAAGTAGCAGCAATTAAAATGAGAAATAAAGAGGGTAATTATGAACACATAATACGACAGGGATGTGTTTTGTCACCGGATCTCTTCTCCCCCTATAGCAGTGTTTCCCACTCTTTTTTGTGCTATGCCCCACCTAAGCCTTTCTAAAAATCCTTATGCCCCCCGCCCTGCAACATTACATATACATTATTTTTAATATTCAAAAATTGAAATGTTCACTAAAGAAACTTGAATGAAAGGTTTTAGGAAGAAATCAATAGGAAATTATTGAGCAAACACAGTAAGTAAATTTTCAAAACATGTAATGGAGAACTGAAATTCAAGTACAAAATAATTTTAATGAAAGATTTTTCTATATTATTTTAATTATTAGTAATTATTTATTATTTAAATTTAGCGAGATCCTTGTGCTTGATGCTTGCTGCAAAGAGATTGTATGTCAGGTTCCAATTTAGTTAACTTCAGTCTCAAGTCTGCCCGTTTTGTTATATTCAGCCGATTTCTTCCATTTTAGAATTGCCCCCCCCTTAACAATCGAATTGCCCCCCTGTGGGGCGTGGGCCCCACGTTGGGAAACACTGCTCTATAGCGAAGTAATAATGAAAGAGATCTAACAGAGGCCGGGAATACTAATCAGAGGTTATAATATAAACAATATATGCTATGCTGATGACTATTGGTTACGGATAAATGCAAAAGATCTACAACAATTGTTGGACATTATAGTAACAGTTGTTGGACAAAGAAAGAGCGCTCCTTGAATATCAAGAAAACAGTAACAATGGTGATATCAAAGAAAAAGATGACACCAAAATCTGAAATGGACATAGAAGGAAAAATTCAAACGAAGCGGATAATTTTAAATTCTTAGGAGAATTTATAACAACAGATGGGACGTGCATAACAGAGATTAAGAACAGAATAGGGGAAGCAAAAGATGCGTTTCAGAAAATGAAAAGTATCTTATGCAATAAGTCATTATCGTTGAATGTAAGAAAGACAGTGCTGAAGTGCTATATAGAGCCTGTTTTGTTGTATGGCAGTAATATATGGCAATAATATATCTTGAAATGTAAATGAATGAATTAGGAAGAACCTGGAAGCAACAGAGATGTGGTTCCTGAGACGAATATTGCGAATTCCTCGGACTGCCAGAGTAACTAATGACGATTGCGTGAAAGAGGCTAATGAAACTAGAACATTATATACAACAATAAGAAAGAGACAAACAGCTTTCTTTGGTCATGTGATGAGAAAATAGTCATTGGAGAACATTGTAACCACTGGAAAGATGAAAGGGAAGAGAGGCAGAGGCCGACCAAGAGAAATGATGCTGGATGGATTGAGGCATGGCGGAATATCATCAGAAGAGCTGTTCCAGAACACCAAAGACCGAGATCTGTGGAGAGTCATGAACGCCTACGTCAGCTGGCAGGGCATTTGATGATGATGATGATGATGTTTAGTCATTCCACGACGCTACCACGACAAATATCAAAATTGCTCTCTTATTTAATCATTCCACGCTACCGCGACAAATGTCAGAATTGTTCTCTCGCCTAGTTATTCCACGATGTGCCAACTACACAACTCACAAAAATTCCTCACCTATTTAGTCATTCCACGGCGATATCACAACATATGTCCCAAAATCTTGTCTAGTCTAGCCATTCAGCCACGATCCTACCACGTGTAACCTCGGAATTTCCTTGTCCAAGAATATTGCGCACAATATAAAAAATAAATATGTCTAAACTCAATCACCCGTCACTCTAACACCCTTATCGTAGTTGGGAATAGAAACAAATTTACTGTGCTGTTATTTTTACCACAGTTACAATAGTGAGAACAGAGAGTGTTTAATTTAGTTTAGTCAAGACCACGGCACAAGGGTGTAACCAACACTTGATCCGTTCTACTCCTATCTCAAGCCTGAGTCCGGAGAAACTCAGCTCAATGCACGAACTCCGTAGCACCGGCGAGGATCCTGAAATACTTTGGGTAGATTTTTAACTCGAAATTTTGTCCCGGGCAGCGCCGTTAGGCTACTCTTTTTCGATTTCCAGCTGCTAAGGAATTTTTTACGTGCGCAACAATACACACGGGCGTCCAATCTCACTACCCAGAGACCAGGGGACATTTTGTTACTAGTCCAGATGAAAAAATCCCGGGTCTTGAACCCGGGACCTCCAGCGGACACCATACCTCGAGACCACTCAGCACCCCTAACAGAGCAGCTGGAGGGGAGGAAAAGTAGGGAGAATCAAGAGAGAGGATGCTGGACTGTCTGCCAGCATTACATGAAGGAATATCAATATCAGAAATGACTGGCAGTATACGAGGTAGAAAACTGTGGACAGATATGATCACCAACTCCAAACGGTCTGGAGAAGTGTTAAGTCAAGATCCGACATCACTGCACTCGAGATTTTCTCATACGCGCTCCGTTCTCACATTCAACAGCCAGAGAAGAGTCCCAATACTAATGGTACCCGCCGCTGTCTGTTTAGGTGTCCAACTGGCCTTTCCTCGGAGTACTGAGAGACGGCCATATACGTTGCACCATTCTTTCCAGGCAGTGGTGGTGAACCTGTTCTACCAGACTATAGAAATGATCCCAAAGGGCCTCTGAGAAGGAGACACTGTAAGAAGAAGTTACTTTCACCTAGTTAAGACACTTGTATGTATTAAAAGGCAACAAACTAACTCCATTCTTCTACGAAATGCACATCCTACTATATATATTTCCTCTCGTCACATCATTACATAATATATATATATATATATATATATATATATATATATATATATATATATATATATATATATATATATATATATATATATATATATATATATATGACTGGCGACCCACACTTGTTGATGATGTAAATCTTGGCAATTAAAGCATCGTTCCCATAATCACCTATATATTTCTGTTAGCAATGCTAACAATCTCAAATGCCTAGATACAAACAGTTTAGCCAGACCAAATAGCCTAAACAAGCAGGCTGGTTTAAGCCTTCGGGAATTCTTTCTAGCCACTGAAGGCAGTTTGACTCGGGGCCACACACATACCGAGATCTCCCATTATCACCCCAGGATAACTGATAATTTGACAAAAAAGCTACACTTTACGACTTATGAGCGCGTCACAGGGAAGTCCGTTTTTTGTTTACCTTTTCTTGTTCATTTCTCACTCCGTGATTGCTTTTGCTAGTACAAATGTACATTATTTGTTATACCCCATCCTGCGTTTCCTCAATGTTGCTTACTTTTTTGTTCCATTGAAGAATAACTCGACCTTTAACTGTTAAATACAAGCGAGTTGTCAAAAGCACCTTACAATTTGGGATATATTTGTGTACGGTTGTTAACGAGAAAAACAGCAAGCACACAGCGCAAGAAAACTAAGAGCTGCCTACGAGAGTTGTGAAAGCTTTTTACAACTGAGCTAAAGTGCAGAGGTCTTGTGTTAAAATGTGGTTTTTAACAGCTAAGTGAATACGACCGCCTGAAAGAATACGTGGGAAAGAATTAAATTAAACTAGTGAAGAAAATCTGGAATGTGTGTGAAAGTTGCCAGTCAGATGTTTGTGTCGCTCTTTAGTGGGTATCATTTTCGTCTGTAAATATTTGTGCCGGAAGAATTGTTCCCGTTTGGTTTTAAGCTTGCCTTCGGGAAGTAAGGTAAATATTTCTGAAATATTATGTAAGGGGTGTATTGCTTGATTTACGAGTCGTTGTCCCTGATGTTTTCTTGTTTCTTTTTCGCTTTGCATGTGTTGCTGTTGTTGTTTCTTTTGTTGTTGTTGTTCTTTTTCTTTCTCTTTTCCTCCTTCTCCTCATTATTTCCTCCTGTCCTATTCCTCCTCCTTATTCTTCATTTTATTTTCTTTCTTATTTTTTCCCCATCCCATCCTCCACCCTTCCTTCCCCCTCCTCCTTCTCCTCTACCTCCTCATCCTCATCCTCCTCCTCCTCTTGCTCCTCCTCCTCCTCTTCCTCCTTCTCCACCTCCCCCGTCTTTTTCTTTTCTCATCCCAACTCCTATTTTCTTCTTCTTATTCAAGAAAATTATGATGATGCTGACGATGATGATTATTATGAAGGAATAGAAGAGGAAATCTGAAAAACCATGTAAAATAATAATAATAGTAATAATAATAATAGTTATAATAATACTACTACTAATAGTTATAATCATAATAATTAATGACACTAAAATTAATGGATCAATGAATATACTTAGGACAGACCAATATGGCGGATAGATTGTTGAGCTGTTAAGGCTTCTGGTGTGTTTCTGCTTCTTCCTGAACAGTGGTAGAGACAGAGGAGAGCAGACTGAGAAGATGTTGGACTGGTGGCACCGAAGACGATCAATGACGACATGTATTCAGACCCTTTAGGATTATATGTACAGTGAGGATAAATCGATAAATCATCATCGCTTGGAGAGAACTGTGCATCAGGGAGTGACCAAAGGATCTGAGCTACGCTCAATACTCCGAGGAAAGGCCAGATAATCAGACTGCCATTTGTGTCATTAGTATTGGGACTCTTCGCTGGCGGTTGAAGATAAGGGCGGAACGTGCATGGGAATGATGAAAGTGCTATGGTGTCGGTTCTTAACTCAACTCAGCTCAAGTCAACACATGTATTGAGAACTCAAAACATTGTTGACGTAGATGTCGAACAGTGCTTCCCAGCATGGCACATGTTGATGATGATGATGGTAAAGTGGGTAAGTAGACAACAAGTCTCATAATCCCCTCATACCTTTATATCTAGATATCAATACATATATGTGTGGTCACCGTATCACAGGGACAGTTATGGCAACTGGTTGGGAAGATCGAGAAAGAAGATACAACTTACCACTGGTGTTATTATAGTTGCCGTTAAGATCCGAATTGTGTTGTAACTTGTCTGTGAAGTACTGGGGACTGTGAATACCCTGTGAGAGAGAGACATGGCCATTAGTTGTTTCAACAGTTTAAATAGGCGTAGGCTATAATTTTAAAGTTAAGTAAAGTAGGCTATAATTTTAAAGTTAAGTAAAGTAGGCTATACTTTTAAAGGTAAGTAAAGTAGGCTGTGATTTTAAATTTAGCTGATTAAATGCCATGTGATGATTAATCGTCTTAAGCAACTTCCTGTATCTGTCCTGGGATTACACATCGTCGAAATGTTGTCATTGCGTTATAATGCAACGTGTCGGCTACCATATTAATAACTTTTAACCCATGTCTGTGACACACCCCTACTTCCCATTTTCCACCATTCGTTTTTGTTTGATCCAAACCTACGTTTTGTTTGGCACTGAATCTGTTAAATCTGTTAATCTGTAGGCTATAATTTTAAAGTTAGGAAAAGTAGGCTATAATTTTAAAGTTAGGAAAAGTAGACTATAATTTTAAAGTTAAGTAAAGTAGGCTATGATTTTAAAGTCAAGTAAAGTAAAAGACCCCTTTACAGACATTAGGAGCACAAGGCTTATTGTGATAGACCCATATATGTATACATTAATAGACAATAGGTGGGTGATGCGGCCAGTACCACCCTGGCCATATTTACTTCCCACAACATTTCCTGGAGCTCATTTTAGGCTGGAGCGACCTTTGAAATTTACATATCCGTCACGATGGTCGAGCCCGTGACCACTGGATCGGCAGGTGTTTAATCATTTTAGTCTAGTCAATGACTATATGTCTTTAGGTCATCGACATGCTTCCGTTAGCTGTACAGCTGTAGATATCGAATTAGTGAATTAATGTAGCGTGTTTGTGAACACTGACAACAGCTTCCTGTAGCTGTATAGCTATAGATATTGAATTAGTGAATTAATGTAGCGTGTTTGTGAACACTGACAACAGCTTCCTGTAGCTGTATAGCTATAGATATTGAATTAGTGAATTAATATAGCGTGTTCGTGAACACTAACACCAAGAATGAACAAATCCGGAGGCCACATTGACTCGGGGTCTCGGTAGATTGCTAAGACAACCTCTTGGTTGGCTAAGAAGACCAGCACCAAAGTACAGTCTGAAATCAGCATAAGCGAATGGATAAGAATGTTCTTAAACTTCCAGTGTGATGATGGCAAGGTAGCGGGTTCAGCCCCTGCACCGGTCAGTTGGGACTAAAATGTTGACTTCTCGTCCTTAACTTAGGGATGTAACTTACAAGTACCTCAGAAGTCATTGTGGATTCGCCTGATAGCGAAGGACACTGGTAATATGGAAGGCTAGCCCACACGGTAAATTCTGTCCAGCGTTGACTACGCTTGAGTTCAAGGCCAGCGGACAAAAATAAAGTACAGCTAGAGGCCAGGCCACAAAGCCATTTGATTACCCGCATCAGAGCAAGGCGATGGTGCTTTGTGGTCTGGTTATTAGACAGGAGAATCTGAAGAATTTCAATACTGAAGACACAAACAACATACAGGCAGAAAACAATTCAACAGCCAGAAGACAATTCAACAACTGACGAGATGAAGCCAAATATATCTGACTATAAATTGTTAAAGATATCATTTGTTTTTTCGGTATTCAAATTCACTATGAGAAAGCATTGTTTTGAATTTTTCTTTGTGATAGCAGGTAAAATCTAAGGTGTTTGTGTCAGACGTTGACAGAATGGCAAAATGGTGAATGCGTTGCACAAAAGTAGATCAGTGGTTGAATTTATCAAGAACAACAGTGTGGACATGTTTGTGAAGGAGCATGGTCGCCTGAGCTGCTTGGCATTACTCATAGTGATGATGTTGTTTTCACGTATTCTTTTCGTATATTGTGTTCAGATATTTTATTTGTATATTATTTTAATAAAGTTTGTTTGCAGGCTGTTGGGCTGGCGAACGTTCGTACTCATAGACAGACAGACAAGTTGAGTTGAGTTGAGTTGAGTTCAGAACGGACATTACTGCACTCAGGACATTCCCATGCGCGTTCCGCCCCCTCGCTCAACTGCCAGCGAAGAGTCATACTACTAAACGTTCCCATTGCTATCTGATTAAAAGTTCTCCCGGTCTTCTCTCTCAGTTTTTAGATTCTTCCAGAACCCCTGCCGATTCCCCGCAATCTCATTCTTTCCACATATGGGTCCTCAGTGTGTTCCCCCACCTTCTCCACCTAGTCCCACAAGCGCATGACCACCTCCCCCCTTGCCCATAGGCAATCTACCACAAAGAGGTGCATTCCCTGCTAGCCTATCAGCCAGTTCATTCCCCCGCACCCCCAAAGAGACAAACAGACGGGCGGACGGATGGAATTAACCCACTTGCTATGAACAGGTCTGTGGCTCAGGGGTAGAGAACAGTTTCACAACAGTGGCATACCGGATTCGAAATCAGCCACTGGCGATATGGGGACATACCGTTTTGCGTTGGTTTCCACAATAATATTAACGTTGGCCGTTCAAAAATCAATGGCAAACTACTGAACATAAAATTGTCCAGAACATTACAAACAACTAGTAAATGCCTGTGCTGACTGCGACGTCTTGCCAAGGACATGCAACTAAATTAACCACGAACAGGACATTAAATAAAATGCATTCAAAAGCAGTTTCATTTTATATGTCTGTTATATTATTGAGCTACCACCGTTCGTAGGCCTGAATGCACGGAGAAATAAGTGACCACTTAGCAAGCGACAAGTCTAGACTGTGAAGCCTCATCCGCCGCCGCTCATGACATTATCAGAGCAGCTTCCTAAATACTTTGCCTATGCGCCTCCTGAACTGGGTTCGATTCGATTTCACCATCACCCCTACCCCTTTCAACTTCAATGAGAAGTTATAGTTAGGGTCCATCACCGGCTCAGAATGATAGTCCTGTGATTGAGTCAGCAAAAAGCTGCCCACGATTTTACCCTCACAAGGTAATTAGTCCAAAGGTGATTGTAGTCCGTATGGGGTAATGGATTGGAACAAGAACTGGGCCTGAAGAAAATCGTATACAACGATAAAACGCTAAAAACACATTTCCGTGATCTGAACTTTCTCACTCACAAGCAAGCATAAGTTCATCACAGATTTTCACCAAATCTACCAACGTATTGTCTAGGAAAATCTTCAAACTTGCTCGAATCTCCATTTCCCCTTTCATTAAATTCATGTACCCGGCATTCGGAGTTCCCAACTACCATATCAGTTATCTATTCTTGATATGATGACGCACTGTCCGGTGCAGTAACAAGTTTATCGCTCTCGTTTATTTCACCCTTCACCTCGTATCAGTCGTTGAGACGGTGCTCTTGCTAGCGAGTCACAACCAATTTGGCATCCCCTTCTTCATTTCCCACCTCTCTTCTGTTTTTTCCTTCCAAAATCTTTGCTGTCGTAGTTTAATCTTAAACAGTAGTTGAAATATCAATGATTGTTGCCTATCTCATTTCCACCTCTTAACCCTCCCCTCGCTGAAACATGGGCGTCTCATAGAACACCTAGCGATATCGCTTTCACTGACTTTCTCCGGTAGTATCAACCTTTTTCGCCCAGCTCTATTCCGGGGGTATTTATCATGCGCGCATGACATGTTAAAATAATTATTTGCTAAAATATTGCGTGTCATTTTACAGGACGTTGCTTTCAATCCTAGGATTTATTGACTGCTTATGATTTACTAGGTAATTTTACGTTCAGTGGTTTGAAATTGCTTTCTGAGCGACAAGTCAATGTTTAACGTCCAACTGACCCGTGTATGAAATAAACCACTGCGTCGACATACATTCAATAATAATAATTAAAATTCTTCTTCTTCTTCTTCTTCTTCTTCTTCTTCTTCTTCTTCTTCTTCTTCTTCTTCTTCTTCTTCTTCTTCTTCTTCTTCTTCTTCTTCTTCTTCTTCTTCTTCTTCTTCTTCTTCTTCTTCTTCTTCTTCTTCTTCTTCTTCTTCTTCTTCTTCTTCCGTTTGCCTGAAATATGTCTATAACTGCAATGTTGTCTCTTGTATGAATCTAACAGTCTTTTTTTAGTTCACTCAGCGGTCCATAGAGTTTATCTACCACTGTTGTCTCTCTAGGCCAGAAGGTTCGCCTGGATAAAATAATAATAGTAATAGAAATAATAGTAATAGAAATAATAATAATAATAATAATAATAATAATAATAATAATAATAATAATAATAATAATAATAATAAAAGTAATGAAACTCCTTGGCATAGATACAGGCACGTGGGAAAGAGTTGAAACAGGCGGATGTGGAGAAGAGATGTACGAAACGGACTGGTGCTCTGTGAGCGCAATCTGATCCAACAAACTGAGGATAGGAGGCACAGGCATAAAATGCAGTCACTTGCTGCGGGACCTGCCTAGTCTTACAGATGCGGAAATGGTGACAGAGATTGTCACTCTCGCATTGTGACTATGCAATCACCAGCGGCGCTGTCAGGTGCCTTCCCAGCGGCATAACTATTGTCCTACAGGACTGAAAGAGGCCTACTAATGCTAATAATAACAGTTATAACAACAACAACAATACTATTAATAGTGAATATGCTGCTGTCTATGCAGCAACACACACACACACACACACACACACACACACACACATACACACACGTTGTGCTCAGAGCTTGCGCTTTAGTGTTTTATACAGCTGATATTGAATATTCAGCTTGATAAAGTGACAGACAGGTAGTCAGAAAAACAGTCGGGCAGAAAGATAGACAGACAGACAAACATACAGAAAAACAGACAAAAGGACAAACAAACAAACACATAGACAACCCGCCTAGCCCTATAAGTCAGTAAAGTCAGGAAACTTATGTACACGCCTGGAGAAGCATCAGACATACGCCGAGATGCATCAGACATACGATGAGAAGCATCAGATATACGCCGAGATGCATCAGACATACGCCGAGATGCATCAGACATACGACGAGATGCATCAGACATACGACGAGATGCATCAGACATACGATGAGAAGCATCAGACATACGACGAGATGCATCAGACAAACGACGAGATGCATCTGACATACGACGAGATGCATCTGACATACGACGAGATGCATCAGACATACGACGAGATGCATCAGACATACGACGAGATGCATCAGACAAACGACGAGATGTATCAGACATACGACGAGATGCATCAGACATACGACGAGATGCATCAGACAAACGACGCTAGCTCCACACGTTTACAAACATAATTACACTCCATGGATGATATGGTCAAAATCACGCGTGTCGTCTTTACGTCTCCAAATATTTCCTGGTACCCTTGTCAGAAAGGATCATCCCTGAAGCCCAGGTCAGTGCAAAATCCATTGGATGTGAATTTGAACCCATGACACTCGGGCAGGAAGGCCAGCTAGCCACCGCGTCCTTGCCCTATGCCCTATGCCCTATGCTGAGAGAATTGTAGGTCACGTGGAAAATGATGGCAGACACAAAGAACCCCAACCCCCGCCGTTCTATATATTTCCACTTACCGCCCCTGTCAAATATCATCATCATCATCATCATCATCATCATCATCATCATCATCATCATCATCATCATCATCATCATCCTGTGCCTTGCCGGTTGGCGTGGGCGATCATGCGTCTGCACAAATTGTGATCTCCGACAGCATGGGTTAATTCTTGTGTTGACTCCCTTCCGTGCCATGACACAAGACTGTCAAGAATACTCTTCCGCTGTCTTCCTCTACCTCTCTTTCCACAAATGTTTCCGGTTGTCACAACATGTTTGAGTTTTTGTCTTCTCATAATGTGGCCAACTCATGATGACTGCTTCTTTTTGATGTTTGTGATAAGTTGTCTTTGTCACTTAGCTTCCCCCAAAATGTCATGATTGCTCATTTTGACTGTCCAATTAAATTTTAGCATTCTTCTATAAAACCACTATCTCCAAGGCTGTTTACTAATTGTCTAGGATTCGCAGACGTATGCTAACATTTGAACTCTTTTTCTAACGTTCAAGGATAAGGACTTATTGCACAAAATGTTACACATTTGATAGAATGCAATTTTTGCCTGTCCTGTTCTGTTCTTTATCTCAGTGGTGCATCTTCCATCTGATGTTACCCATGTGCCTAGATATCTGAATTTCTGCATTTGCCCCAAAATAACGTCAGTTACTTTAATTGCACATTTAGGCACAATCTGTTTCTTTGATATCACCATGACTTCCATTTTCCTATTATTCAAACGAAAGCCCATGTTTTCACTTTCTACAGCCCCTGTATCTATCATTTCCAGTCAAACATAAGATTACCTAATCTCCATTTGCGAATACAAGTCACGTGCATCAATTGACCAAGCAATGACAAGAGTTGTTGCTCTGTCTAACCATATTCCCACAATTTGACTGCAAAATAAAAGGATTTTTTTTTTTTTAAATAGCATAATGCATATAGGGTATACGGGATGAGTGATGTAGTCAGTATCAACCGACCGTCTTTACTTAACAAACAATTTCCCTTCACCCATTTGAGACTCTGTAGACCTGGAGGATAAAACACTGATACAAAAATCCCAGGACTTAAGAATCACCATCATCATCATGTGTCCTACTGAATGGTTTGGACGTTGATGTATCTCCGCAGATCTCGGTCCTCGCATTCTGGATCAACTCTGTTGATAATAATCCTCCCTGCCATTGTCTTAGGCCATCCAGCCTCATGTCCATCGGTCTGTCCCTGCTGGTAGAGGAAGATCTGATCTTACCAGACATCGCGATATTTTCCGATGATTCTCTTATCAATGTATGACCCAAGAACATTTTTTGCCCCATTTTGTGTATAATGTTTTTCTATCATTGCCCTTTTCTAGGCAATCGTTGTTGCTTACTCTGGCTGTCCAAGTTATTCACAACATTCATCTTAGAAACAAGGTCTCCTTTGCCTCCCACCTCTTCTTAATGTAATCGTTGCAATGTGAACTATATGTACCATAAATCAATCACAATTAGCAATTTTAAAATGTCACAAACTTCGAATACCTTTGCTCCAAAACCAAAGGTCGCAGAGTGCCATGGATAGACAGTATTACGAAGCCACAACACAAAACCAACAAATAAAATACAATGTGTGAGAACATTCATCATTCCTACATTCGTCTAAAAATTAAAACACACACACACACACACACAGATACACTCACACAGATACACACACACAGATACACACACACAGATACACACACACACACACACACACACACACACACACACACACACACACACACACCCCTCCCCGTCTTCGTTGCCTCCCAGGTCTTCCTAATTTGTTCGTTGCAGTGTGAACTACATGTGAACCATAAATCACAATCAACAATTAACAAATTCTACAATGTCACAAACTGCGAATATCTTTGCTCCATAACCAAATGTCGTAGAGTGCTATAGCAATGCAGAGGATAGACAGTATTATGAAGCCACGACATAACACTAATAAACAAAGTACAATGTTTGAGACCATACATCTTTCCTACATTCGTCTCAGAAATCAAGTCTTCATTGCCTCCCAGCTCTTCTTAAAATATTCGTTTACATTCCAGGCCTAAGAATGGCTAGCCTTAAATAAGAAACATATTTAATTAAGAGTCATCTCAAGGCGATACACATCCTTCTCTTCCAGCAGCTATGATTCAACACAAGACATCCTAACCCACACTCAAGTGCCTTACGAGGTAGCCCAGTGCAGTGTCCAAAAAACCCCGCTTCTCATCCTTAGCTACAGAACTCTCCTAATAGTCAAAGATATATCTGTCGAATGTTTTACAGCTTGCGTCCTACTCTTGGCAAAAGAGATGTCACGAAGAAGAAAGAGTATGTTAGGAGAAAACATAAGACAGAACATTTACGGCGCGCTTAAGTAAGCATCAAAACTTCAAGAGAAGGCAGAAAGTCAAGTGTGCAGCTTAACTGCCATAACTTTGAAAACTTTTGTATCTTTGTAGGCAATGCCGGATGGGTTTCTGTGAAGCATTAGTGGTCTACGAGAGTTTAAAGAACAGCAGAGTGTAGATTACTTGTGTGAATGTTTTGGCTGTCTTTGTTGATAATGTAGATGAAAGTTATTGCGCTGTTGTTGCAGAGGTTAGATGGTAACTTGGATTGTTGAAAAGTTGGGCAAGGGAGGATAAAGGGATATTGCATTTTAAAACTCGACAGCAATAAAGGATGATGATGATTACAATTTATGTTTGTCTAAAAGGGTGGTCTTGTCTGTTAAATTTAACTTGCTTTGTACTAATTGTTACTGTGTGGGTTATAGCTGCACTAGATTTTATTAGAAGGCAGCAAGTTAAATGGTATGGCCATGCAAGTAGGTTACCAACTAACAGTATACAACAACAAGCAATGATGTGCAGACCAGAGGGAAGCAGAGGAAGAGGCCGACCACGTAAACGTTGGACGCAGGGAATAACAAGAGTCCATGGGAATATCGATACATGAAGACCATAAACGGGCACTCTCCCGCTGTTTATACTTCACCTCGACACCGCAAGGTACAAGAGGAACATGATGAGATGAGATGAGATAAGATGAGATGAGATGAGATGTGTGCTGTTTCTTAGATGGGTGGTTGATTGGTTGGTAGTGATCCCCTGTTAGTTGCATGTCCCTTTACAGACGTTGTAATCAACCCCAGCATTTATTAGCTGCTTGTGATTCACTAGGCAATGTTAGTTCAGTAGTTTATCATTGCTTTCTGAACTGCCGACGCCTCATGCCATCGAATTCAACGTAAAGCTTCCTGCTTGCAAATCTCCCACAGCTAATTTGAAGCAGATCCTTGAGAGACTGAGCTGTAACTTTTGAGTCTTACGCATTGGTGCCCAAGTCGTCTGGGCCCTCAAGCGAGACTGCATCTTAAACAAGTCTTAAAAGTCGAGAGGATCGACTTCATTGCCTCGGGTGTTATCTCATATAGCTCGGCACAAAACACGAACTCCGTAGTTCCGGCGAAGACCCTCAGGAGTCTCCGAGAAAAATGCACTCGTGAACCGAAAGACGTAGACCAGAATCGAACCCACAACTTTCGGAGCGAGAAGGAGACGGCTTGACCACTTCGCCACGGAGACTGTATCTATCGGGATGAAGTTGGTGTTGAGACTTGTCTCAACACCCTATACGAAAGTACCATCTTCAATGTATCGTATTGCAGAGGTCTTCTTCCCCTCTCCAGAAACTACAAGGGTGTGCTAGGCTAATATTTGAACTTGAGAGAGAGAGAGAGAGAGAGAGAGAGAGAGAGAGAGAGAGAGAGAGAGAGAGAGAGAGAGAGAGAGAGAGAGAGAGAGAGAGAGAGAGAGAGAGAGATTCTCAGGTATAGCAATGTCGTCATTCATCACCGTACACACTGGCAGGCTGGAATGAGGCTTTGGTTGGTCATATTTCCTTGATGGGTGTCAGGCTTTGGTTGGTCATATTTTCTTAGTGGGTGTCAGGCTTTGGTTGGTCATATTTTCTTAGTGGGTGTCAGGCTTTGGTTGGTCATATTTTCTTGATGGGTGTTAGGTTTTTCCACTTAGGTTATGAAACAGACAGCCCACACACAAACTGCGCAACAGACAACGCACACACAAACAGCACAATAGACAACCCATCATACGAACATCCCAACAGACAACTCACCATACAAACAGCCCAACAGATGGAACAGACTACAAATAATCCCTAAACCAGAGAAACCAACATACATACAGCCCAACTGACAACCCAACAAACGAACAGCCCAACAGACAACTCAACATACAAACCGCCCAACAGAACATACTACAAATAATGCCTGAACCAGAGAACCCAACATACACACAGCCCAACAGACAACACAACAAACAGACATCCCCACAGAACGGACTACACATAATCAATGAACCAGAGAACCCAGAAATACAAACAAAACATTTTAAAGTTTTGGAATTGTTTAGAATGTTAACTTGAAATCGTCATTAAGATGACTTCTAGTCCTTGGCTTGGGGACGCAAATTGCAAGCACCTCTGAAATCGGAGGGGGTTCACCTGATGGCGAGAGACTCTGCTATCAGGGAAAGCCAGTCCACACGCAAAAATCAGTCCAGTGCACTAGTAATACTAGCACGCGTATGGACTACGATGGAGTTAATAGCGAGCGAACAACAACAAAATCCTGACCTTGTCTCACTAAACTGGCAAGTTTTCAAAATATCTTACTTCAATATGTTTGTTAGAGTTGTGGCATAGACACTTAAGACTCTTTAATCTCTGATTTGCTAAGCCCAGCTTAAATCCAACTTCTTTTGAAGTCTCCTTTATAGTTATCATACAAATATATTTTCAACTGCTTTCTCTAAAATCTATTTGTTTCAGTGTACCTCCTCTGCTCAATTATAAACCACAATCAATGTACACAAATTTATTAACCCGTACACATTAAGAAGGAAGATATAGGGAAAGAGAGGTAGTGCAGTAAATAGCAAGCTAGTCTGTCGGCACGGTTGGTGCGTGTTCGAATGTCCTTCAACAAGAGATTTTTTAAAAGAAATTCACCTCGACCCATCCTGAAATGGGTAACATGACATTCCATGGAAAGTCAGTTCGGTCGTGTCATTATGACAAAGTCATCCATCAAGTGTCAATCAATCCATATGTCTTTGTACCCTACCTTTTTTTTTTTATACATTAAGGACACAGATAGACCGACAGACCGATCGGCCGACCGACTGTATGTTATACAGAAAACCGTGAGTAAAGACGAGACTTAAGTATGTTTTCCTCTTGAGAGTAATTCGTTTTAAAGAGACAGGGCAACCCTTGCAAGCAGACTCTTTAAGTTTCCTGGGCATTCCAGAGCAAAACATTCAGAATATTTAACACGTGCTTTCCTCTGGTAGCAGGTAGGCACAAGGCTAACATCGGGCAAGTAGAAGACAAATCTGTGAAAGGTAAGTACAATCTCACAGGTTATGTAATCATGAAAAAGGACACGGTTTACTTGTCATCGTGTACATGTCATTAGCACTATAAAGCTATTCCCACATGTTGTTTGTGTGTAGGAGGAGCGGCTGACCGAGTGGCTAGAACGCCGGATTCTCCTTCGGGAGACCTGGGTTCGAATCCTCGGTAAGGTGTGGGATTTTTTTTTTCTGTCGGGGGCAAAAAGAAAATCCTAACCTGCACAGTTCGCGGCGACTGCACTAGCCAGGCGACCTTAATCCGCCAGGCTCAAAGACACCCCCCCCCCCCCCCCCCCCCCACTCCTGTACACCGCAATGTACTGTCTTGTATATTGGCAGTAAATAACAGTGACAGTTGACAGTTTTAAATGACATTGACAGATTCTGGACCAAACAACACTAGATATCTGATGTGGTCAACATGAGGCCAGCCGTTCATGTCATGTGACTAGGTTACCATGTATGTAAGAAAATCAAGGACACTGCTAGACACGGCTGGCCGAGTGGCTAGAACGCCGGATCCTCCTTCGGGAGATCCGGGTTCGAATCCTCGGTAAGGTGTGGGATTTTTTTTTAATGTCGGGGGAAAAAAGAAAATCCTAACCTGCACAGTTCGCGGCGACTGCATTAGCCAGGCGACCTTAATCCCCCAGGCTCAAAGGTTCCCCTGCCATACACCGCAAGGTACTATATTGGCAGTAAATGACAGTTTTAATGTGTGCTTGGCACAAGGTGCTACACCCATAATTGTATAGAATAATCGACACTGGTTGGGTGAAGTGGGCAGTATCGCACCGGCAAACTTTACTTCCCACGACATTTCCTGGTACCTGTTATAGGCTGGGTCGACCCGGGAGCCCAGATCAATTTTAAACATTCGAATCCGTCCCAATGCTGATCGAACCCATGCCCACCGAGCGTCTGGCCACTGCGCTACCGCTGCTGCCTGGGTTACCATGTAGTCATAGCAAAATCTCGCCTAGAGGAAGTCTTACACCGACCACTACTGGGCAACCTGGCGAGCCCACTAACCACTATACAACCGCGGCTCCTTTTCTACTAGGAAACTTTTAAACCAGGAGTATGCATAGGTAAGGATTCAACATTCACTTCGAATTAAAATACAACACATTATTAAAACAACTCAGTTTGCACCATCAGATTTCTAACAAATGCTGACAGGCATGTATTTTGTTTCTCTCAACTCTACAACTACCATCTTTCACAGGCCGGAGAGCCAGTATTTCGGGTAGGTAATGTCATTGTTTGGGAACTATCTGTGAAGAAAACGCGACGAGGAAGGGATCCGGCCACCTCACATCATCTGTCATGGCCTAGAATATGTGAAGGCCTAACACTTCCCTCCTCAAGGCTAGTATCTGCTATTGGACTAAGTTTTATCTCTTCTAATGGACAGCCAGTAATGGGGTCTTAAAAGTCGGCTCCCGTGGTTTAGAGGTTAATGAACGCAGTGTCACAATTCCCCAACATATAGTGTTCGGGGTTCGAGATTAGCCGCAGGCGAGTCAACAATCAAACAGACACACAATAAATAGAAGTAGGAAAACACACACACATCGCGCGCGCGCACGCACGCACGCAAAATAATACGTAGAAACCCGACGGTTGGGGCGGGAGAAAAGCCGCACTGATATGGGCGAAAGTTTCGACCTAAGTCTTTATCAACGGAGCAACGAGAACAAAACACTTAAAAGTACATTAAAAACGAACAACACAAATGGGTACTTCCCTGATTGCTTGACCAACCCAGGTGTTCATTGTTCTTCCCGTCTGTGTTGTTTGTTAAATATATTTCAAGTGACTTTGTTCTTGTTGTCCATTGATGAAAACTTCGGTCGAAACATTCGCCTGTGTCTGTGCCGAACAGACAACCCAGCATACAAATAGCCCATCGGACAGAATCGACAAAAATAATCCATCAAACAGACAACCCAACAGACAACTTACATACAAATAGCCTATCGGGGAAAACAGACACAAATTCCCCCCCCCCCCCCCACCAAAAAAATAAACTGACAATCTTCACACTAACAGCTCAACAGACAACCCAACATAAACAGACAACTCAACAGACAGCCCAACATACAAACAGCCCAATAGATAGAACAGACTACAAATAATCCCTGAACCAGAGAATCCAACATACAAACAGCCCAATAGACAACCTAACATACAAATAGCCCAACAGTCAACCTGAGAACAGACTACAAATAATCCCTGAACCAGATAACCCACACACAAACAGCCCAACAGGCAGAAATAGACTACACACGGAATATACGGCATCTTTAAGAGCACGAACAAGCCTCGGCGTCTACTGGAAATAACATGTTTGTTGCTCGTTAGAAAAATGGAAGACAATTATGTCAAATTGAGATCTTAAAGCGAGTACAGGAAGAGGAATAATGTTGACCACTTGAAACACTCGAGCATTAATTTAAGTAATAGCTCTGCAACGAATACCACATGGATTCAAAGTTCGTTCCGGGTGCATTTGAATTTAGCCATTATGTCTATCACAAAATGTTATTTTTGCTAGCTTCCAGGTTTGCCGAATTTAGGAATTCTCTTTTCTTGCATTGCATTAACATTAGCGTTTGTATGTGGTTTAGTGAATTGTCACATTCGTCTTGGGTAGCTTTCCTGAATTTTAAGAGTTCTCCTTTCTTGTATCACATTAACATTAAAGTGGGTTTATGACTCAGTGAATTGTCACATTCGCCTTGCGTAGTTTTCCTGAATTTAAAGAGTTTTCATTTCTTTTATCTCATCAACATTAATGTTACGTAGGATATGATTTAGTGAATTGTCACATTCGTCTTATGTAGTACTGTTTCCTGAATTTAAAAATTCTCCTTTCTTTAATCTCATTTTCGTTGGCCTAAGCATATACCGTTGCTACCGCTGCTACCACTGCTACAGCTGCTACTACTGCTACAGCTGCTACCACTGCTACAGCTGCTACTACTGACGCTAACGCTGCTACTGCTACTACAGGGTGTATTTTTAATGACTGTGCAGTGTTTGAAAATAATGCCGGTCCAAGATTTGTATTTACCTATTATGTTGCATGAACTTTACAGAGGGGTGAATACAAAACTTGGACCGACAATATTTTCAAACACTGCAGAGTCATTAAAAATAACCCTTATACTACTACTACTACTACTACTACTACTACTACTACTACTACTACTACTACTACTACTACTACTACTACTACTACTACTACTACTACTACTACTACTAATACTACTACTACTACTACCATTACTACTACTACTACTACTACTACTACTACTACTACTACTACTACTACTACTACCACTACCACTACCACTACTACTACCACTACTACTACTACTACTACTACCACTACTACTACTACTACTACTACTACTACTACTACTAATACTACTACTACTACTACTACTACTACAGTGTTATACTGGTTTTACAAGTTCGATAAATGTGTCCACATTAAAGCAGTTGCTTACTGAACGGTCATTACGGCTTGTATTATTTCCAGCTATTTTACGGCTTGTATTATCTCCATCTATTTTACGGCTTGTATTATCTCCATCTATTTTCACGGCTTATATTATCTCCATTTTCACGGCCTGTATTATCTTCATCTATTTTTAAGGCTTGTATTATCTCCATCTATTTTCACGGTTTGTATTAGGGCAGAATGTCAGACGGGCCTGCGTGCCAAATTCTTAACCCTTTGAAAATAAAGATTGTTCGTTCGTTCGTTCGTTCATCCATCTATGTTCACGGCTTGTATTGTCGAATGCTGGACAATGTGCAATGACATGACGTGGAGACTTAAGGCAATGGAGTGTGAATTTTGAGAAGAATGTTTAGAATATAGCCTACGCCTACAGAGAAGACAATCAAACGTTGAGGGTTTTGAGTGCCGTAACAAGATCACCCAGTAAAACGACGTGGAACAAACAAACGTAATTTATGGGCACATCAACATCGGAGATGAAATTACAACAATACACTTATGCACAACAATACACAACTGGGCAAGATAGGCAGAGGAAAGACACAAAAGGATCCACGCAGGAATATTGGACAGCCGATCAGCTAATTATAATTTAAGTAGCATCAACTTGATCAAACCATCAGATGCCAGAGAGGATTGCAGTATTATGATCGCAAATTTCTGCTACCAACTTTAAACTTAAATATGAAGAAGAAGATGAAGAAGAAGAAGAAGAAGAAGAAGAAGAAGAAGAAGAAGAAGAAGAAGAAGAAGAAGAAGAAGAAGAAGAAGAAGAAGAAGAAGAAGAAGAAGAAGAAGAAGAAGAAGAAGATCATCGTACAAGTTCAGATACACGGACTGACTTCAATCAAACGCTTTTGCTGTTTTGCCAACTATTTCGTTGGAAGTACTAAGTTCACGTTCAAGTGTTGATATGTTCTTTTAATCGGATACCACACCGCTTCATTACTTTGGCTGTTTGCTATTTATAAATGTACCGTGAGCTGTATGTTTTTCGCGCCGACATTCTAGACTGCATGCGTTTGTACTGCAACAACACCACCGCAATATTACTTGAGACTGTTAAACCCAAGTGCTTGCAATGACGTGCATGTCTGGTGACATTCTGGAACGGTCTGTAGAGCAAATGTAGTTATAGGAAAGTTTCAAACGCTATTCATCTGAGAAACGGACGTGCACACTGAAGTGCTAATTTCGTTTGAAGAAATTAAGAAGCTTTACTGTATTTCATTTGAGATAATTTGTAAACCCGTCACTCATTTTCTCCCCTTATCAAGAGCTCATTTAGGAGAAAATTCCCCTTCAAGTAAAGAGCAAATCGCTGTATCTTTGATCGTTATTAGATCACGCAAACAGTGATTTCCTTTCGTTCTCCTCTCGTAATACTCATACTCCCATGAAATATATAAGACGTGTGAAGTTATTTTTGTTTTGTTACTATTTTCGATTCGGGTATTTTAATTTTCACTCTTTGTTAGTCCCCCGTATTTTGTAAACATAAATGGGTAATTGTTGGGGCACATCAAATGGTTGCATGTTTATATCTTATATTAGGGACGTTCATTTGAAACCCGTTCCAATGGCTTTATTACAAAAGCATGAAAGAAACATTAACAGGTGTGGTAGAATTAAACAAAGCATTCGTTTTGAATGAATTATGCACCATGAGTTGGTCAGAAGAAGTCGCCGTAGGCATTCAGGCAAGCATCCCATTGCTTAAGTAGGCGGCGAAATTGCCGTCCGCAAAAACAGATTGTGGTTGCTTACTGAACCAAGTATTTACCGCGTTCATTACGTCTGCATCTGTGTGAAATCGTTGCCCCTTGAGAGCTTATTTTAGAGGTCCGAACAAATGAAAATCACATGGTGACAAATCAGGACTATAGGCTGGATGTTGCAGAATTTCCCACTTCTTCCTTGCTAATGCTTCCTGCACAATCTTTGCGACATGCGGACGAGCATTATCGTGCAACAAAATCACACCGCGAGAAAGCATGCCGGGTCGTTTATTCTTGATGGCTTTTTGCAGCTTGTCTAGTGTTTGCAAGTAGTGGGTAGAGTTGATGTTGACACCAGGTTCTTTAAAGTCGGCCAACAATAGCCCTTCATGGTCAAAAAATGCGCTCAGCATAACCTTACCAGCGGAAACCTGTAACTTGAATGTTTTGGCTTTTGGTGATCCAGCATGCTTCCATTGCATGCTCTCTCTTTTGCTGCTCGGCTCAAAGTGGTGACACCATGATTCATCGCCTGCCACTATGCGGAAGAGAAATGCATCACCCTCCACTCTGTAACGCAGCAAGTGGTTCAAACACCATCCCATGCGTTCCTCTTTTTGGTGGTCGGTCAACATCCGTGGTACCCACTGTGAACACACCTTCCAATATTGCAGTTTCTTACGAACGACCTTTTGAATTGTCCCAATTGACACATCAAATTCTTTCGCTAGCGAACGTATGCTTCGACAACGGTTCATCTGTACTGCTGCATCAATTTTGGCGATGGTTTTTTCTGTTGCAACAATATGCGCTTGACCCGGCCGTCGAAGATCTGTCGTGAACTGACGTCCTTTCCGAAACATTCGTGCCCAGTCTGTCACTGTTGTCTTCGACACACATTTGTTACCGTACGCTGCCTGCATTCTTCGATGAATGTCCACTGGTCGACATCCTTCAAATGAAAGAAACTGAATCACCGCTCTTTGAGCTTCTTTGGACGGATTTTGGATCAACCCGGCCATTTTCTCAACGGTCAGAAACAGAACCTATGCATCATGGGACGATAAGCACGTGCTCTTTTATTCATTGGTCAGTACTTATCACATGACTATGACATGATCATGTTCAACGTACGCAATTACGCGCGGTGCGGCACGAACGGATTTCAAATGAACGCCCCTTATATATTGCCGTCTTTGAATTCCGTTTTTGTTATACATGGTGTATTTTTAATGACTGTGCAGTGTTTGAAAATATTGCTGGTCCAAGTTTTGTATTTACCTATTATGTTGCATAAACTTTACAGAGGGCGAATGCAAAACTTGGACCGGCAATATTTTCAAACACTGCACAGTCATTAAAAATACACCCTATACCTTTGATTGTAGAGGTCAGCATGACCGAAGGGATAAGAGCTCTCGCTCTAAGAGTTCCGATGTGATGATGGCGAGGTAGCGGGTTCAGCCCCTTCATCGTAAAGTTGAACTAAAATGTTGATTCCTCGTCCTTGACCTGGGGACGTTAATTACAAGTACCTCTGAAGTCGTATTGGCTTCGCCTGACGGCGAGGGACACTGGTAATAGAGAAAGCTAATCCACACGAAAAATAAGTCTAGTGCACTACAGTTTATTATTTTAGAAGAGTGTGTTACTACTGTGTTTATCTGCAGATTGACCGTACAGACGATTCCATTTTCTCAGGGTGGGTTTTCTCCAGGAATATGACGTCTCCGTTGTAAATTTGAGTGTTGTTCTCGCTCGACCTTCATTCGCTTGCGGTACTATGACATGCCTAGTAGACATATGACCAAGAGAAGATTATAACACTTGTTCCGGTTCCCAGCATGGAGGATAGGCAGTTGAGCTGTTAAGACCGCTGGAGTGTTTATACTTGTTGTTACGGTTTGTTGACTAATTTCCTTCATTTTGGACTTTAAAAAAAAAAACTGTTTGTTTATGGTTCCGTGGACCTGCAACTGAGCTGAGTGCATGGAGCGACACTGTGAGCTGTGACTTTCTTGCGGAGTGGTTTTAAATTTGTCCGTTGTTGATTCTAGCGTGAACTTCTTGTTCAGAAAATGGCGGCTGGCCGGTTGCTGATCTGATAGGGGTTGTCTTGTGCAGTAATGTGTGGCTGCTGGTTTTCTAGTGACTGCGGCTTCCATCGACGATGAACTGTATTTTTCATAACGGACGTTTGTTTTGGCATTCTGGCAGGGGCCTTACGCATAGTATGCGTCTGTGCGGGCTGTTGGTTTGCCGAGACGTCTTTCTGTGCCACTTGTCACATAGGGCAATGATGTGGCATTTTGTGTGATATCCACTGCCACAGGAAAGGAGCATAATGGGGCGACATTTATCATGAATTTGGAACCGCACCTAACTAATGACCAAGACGAAAAATTGACTTCCCCTGAACACGTAGAGAAACGAGGCTCTGTCTGTTGTGGAAGGTGTGTGAAGATGACAACATAGTGGCAAGGACGTTCATCTTGATCTAGTCAACCACGAATGAGAAGACAGCGATATAGATTAATTTATTGGGAGGGGAGAAACTGCTTTCTCCTGACCAAGTCAAAGGATAAAGTTGAAAGGGGTGGGTCACGAGGCACTGGTTGCATGATGCTGGCCTTTCCGAAGACAGAGTGGTTGTCGGATAAACACACGTAGCCAAGAATTAGTGGGAGGTCTGCAATCGACCGTGTGATTATAACTCCGCCGCGGAGCAAACACTACAGCGGTTTCTGATCATCAGAAGCGATCCCCCTTCCCAGAATGTGTTGGCCTTTTACCTTCTCAACACTCTCTTGGGGCGAGCCCGTCCGGGTCATGACGGTGAAAACATGCGTTGGAGCTGGCGTATAGAGTTCGGTTGCACAACAGGAGAAAGACACCAACGAGTCATGATCAGGGTTCTCTCCCCCACAAAATTACGTTTAGAAGAAAAAGAGGCAGAAACGCTCGTAGAAGACCGGACCATTTCAGCGATCAGTAGCCCCCTGTTGTGCCTGCTCCTGGGTGGAGTTTATACCGCCAGCGCAACGTGAGCAGCCCAACCCCGAAGCTAGCAACCTCAAGCAATTAACTGAATACCACCGCTGGCTTTTCCAGAACTGCGCTCTCATTATACTTAGCCACCTGGTTTGAAACCATTGTTAATTTGCGGTGACTTATCTGTCGAGTGCAGCAAATCAAAGCCACTGGTCTCCAGGGAGTCACGCATGACTGCCCACTCCCAGCATACAGCCTTTGCCACACACACTGGAGGTCAGACTGGGCCGTACCACACACGAGGTGTTCACACGACGTTGCTCAGTACTGATTGGCTTTCATAGAAAAGAAGAAAGAAGGTAGTTGTGATGACATGTTATACAACATATTAAACTCGGTGATTTATCAGAATAACAGAAAAACAGAAATACTGCTTATTACAAAGAAAAATTGTATACTCAAATACAATATTAAAGTGAATGGAACCAATCTGAAATAAGGCAATGCAGTATTTGGGCACTTTTATAACAGTAGACGAAAGATGTATTAAGAAATTTAAATTTAAAATATCGTAAGCGAAAACGGTATTTCATCAGCTGAAGAATATTCTCGGCAGTTTAATTTTGTCAGTCGAGTTGCAGAAAAGAGCTCTTATGTACTCTTATGCACGGAGGGAATTAATGGACTATACGCAGATGTGTGAGAAATTATGCGGAATTGTGGTTATATGGGAAAATGATGAGAAAACATTGGACTGATAGAAAAAGCAATGCAGCTGTCTTGAAAGAAGTTAACTCACACAGAGAACTGGTTACTCGCATCAGAAGAGGACATTCGCCATTCTTTGGGCATGTCATGAGAAAGGGAAAGCTGGGATTTGTTGTCACAACGGAACAGATGTGACACTGCACGATAAGGTAGGTGTGATCAGGGCAGTTTCTAGTCTATGTATTTTATTCAGACGGAAATAATTATTCGTCGCTCATAGCGATAAAAATAGAAGCGCGGCAGGGATGCGTGTTGTCCCGAAGCGTCTTCAATTTATACACTCAAAGAATGTTCGAGTCGAACTGCCTGGACTGAACATCAATGGAAGAATCTTAGGCATTTTATTTTTTGCGCTCTCACGCTTTGAACTCAAGCGTAATCCATACACACCACTTATAGTTGTGCTGTTCTTAATTTTGCGTGTGGATTAGCTTTCCATATTAACAGTGTCCCTCGCCATAAGGCAAACCCATTCGGACTTCAGAGGTACTTGTAATTTACACCCCCAAATCAAGGATGATAGGTCAACATTTTAGTCCAACTGTCCGGTGTAGGGGTTGAACCCCTTACCTCGGTATCAGCACACTGCATGTTTAAGAAGACGCTTTCTTATCCATTCGGCCATGCTGACCTACCAATCTTAGGTATGCTGACAATACAGTGTTACTAGCAGAAAGCGAGGACGAGTTACAACACTAGTGGAACAGGATGTGGCTCAGATATTATTTTTTTTTTTGCATATCCTTTACAGGACATCGCTGTCAACACCAGCATCTTTCAGCTGTATGTTGATCTCTTGGCAAGATTACGCTCAGTAGTTTGCCATTGCTTTCTGAGCTGCCGGCTCACATACCCCGTAAGTTACCGATGCGATTCGAACCACTGCTGATTCTCACCGTATCACGTTACCCACGAGAGTATATTAGATTACGGAGAAAAATCATAACCTCTAAGCCACGAAGCCGGCGGCTCAGATATTAACATTAAAAAATCAGAAACTATGATAATTAGCAGTGGAAAGGAGAGGAATTCAATGAACATCACACTAAATTGAGGTAACAAGTAAAGGTTGTAGTTACCGACAGGGATATTTTTTTTTTAGGAGTGACAGTTTCGAATCCCGGTCGGTAACTACAGTTTTCAGTTTGTACGTTGTCCAGTGTGTCCTCTAGTCTCTACTTCTGTCTTCTACATCTATGAGCGCCAAACAATGCCAGTGGTTTTATTTATTAACTGTCTTGGTAGCCTCAAGGGGTTCCCCAAATGATATTTATGTGTAATACGTGGACAACATTGGAACAGACCAATCATTTTTCTTGATTAAAAGTTTGTTAATATAGAGGACACAGCATTACAGCCCTCGTTTAGATCAGCGGTCCTAGACTAACGCGGCTCCGCCTTATTATAAATTCTTCTTCTGCTTCTTGTTCTTCTTCTTCTTGTTCTTCCTCAGTTTCATTTCCCAATGGCGCATCGGCCTTCAGCCAACTCACGTCAAACTATAGAGTGTATTGTTAATGACTGTGCAGTGTTTGAAAATAATGCTGGTCCAAGTTTTGTACTCACCCTCTGTAAAGTTCATGCAACATAACAGGTAAATACAAATCTTGGACCGGAAATATTTTCAAACACTGCACAGTCATTAACAATACACTCTGAACCATATATGTAGACTTGTTCATGACTGGTTGGGTCTGGCAGTTACAGCTTTCTCCGAGATGAGTAAGCCAACCTCACGCCAAACCTCTCCTGTCGCCTCTCACAACATGCATTGCAGACTTAGTTAATTGCATATCCTTTACAGGACATAGCAGTCAACACCAGTATTCTTTGCCGTTGTGATCTTTTGGCAAGTCTACATTCAGTAGTTGCAGGGTAGCCTACAGCATGACTATATTACACCTCCCTTGTTTGCTCCGCTAACAGACAGGCGCTGATTCAACATACCCTAGTTAATTACCACCCAATACAGACAGGAACACCGAAAGCAAGGGCATTAATTGTGTGCACACTGTGATGTTCCGCTTCTAGGTGTCCACGGTCTATTTGAACACATCCAAAGAACGTCTGTGAAATGTGTCTCCCCGAGACACTGCCATGAAGATGAGAAGGAAAGATAAACCTCTGTATTTTCTCATTTCTTCAAGACGTGTATATTTCTAAGACCGAATCTTGACGCCAATTTTCCTCCGTTCCCCTCATTTCTCCCGTGAAGAGTTTTTTTGGTTTGTTTTCAAGCTCTCAAATCTTCTTTAAATAAAAAAAAAATATAAAAAGGAATGCAGATCCAGATAGTTTGAAAACTTCCCAGGCATAATTCTTCGTTTTAATTATGCTGTCATTCAAACGGTTGCAGGCGTACCGAGATGGGAAACCTTCGCAAGTTTTGTTGGCCCCCGGATCCCTGGAATCGCTTAGCAATTTTTGGAAACGCTCAATTTGAACTGGATATGTCTAGCGCAAAACTATTAGTTTCAGTTACCTAGGCAATTTAACTGTCCACTGTTACCGTTTACTATCATGCCATCTTCCTCCGTCTGTCTTCTCTCTTTTTCTTAGCATTTCCTCCGTGACTCTGTGGTCTGTATATACTAAGGGGTTAGATTTATCTAAACGGACCGTTTTACGCGTCTTGGTCGTTTTAAGTATACGATGCTAGAATACATTTTTAGACCAATTGACACTCCATGGGTTATGGGATCAATGTTTCACCAGCTCCCTTTACTTCCCATAACATTTTCTGGTATCAGATTTAGGCTGCATCTACTTGGGAGTCAGTGTTAATTTTGTTTTAACACAAATCTCTGCTTCGAAGAGGATTTGAATATATTACCACAGCACCGATAGGCAACATGTTAGCCACAGCACTACCTCGGCTGTTCATATACGTCTGTCGTTTCTTTGATATTCTTGTGTGTAATATTTGATCCTTGTAACCTTTTAATCTGCCATAACACGAAGGCGGTGGAGAGATAATATACATACAGACCTACAAGCACTTGGAATCAACGACTGGCAAGAGAAGGTCCACCAGAGAGACGAATGGAGACAGATTGTATTTGCAGCAAAGAACCTTAATGGCTCGGAACGCTGAAGAAGAAGAAGAATAACACGAATCACCGTATGTTACAAAACTCTTAAGGAAAGCAACAAAACTGTCTATCAAAGGGCTACTGAGGATGGGTGGCAGCATGTTGGACACCCCATCACATCTTAGTTATAACATATAAGCTATAACATCTTAGCTATAACATCTCAGTGGCCATAAGAATCAACAACCTTGTAGGAACATTTCAGTGTATAAAGAGGAGCGTCAGACAAGGTTGTGTATTGTCTCCAGATTTGTTCTCGTTGTACAGTGAACTTAAAATGAGATCTACAGAAAATATGCCAGGGATCCTGGTTGGTGGACATAATATGAATAATTTACGTTACGCTGATGACATCGTCTTGATAGCAACAAGTCAGAACGACCTACAGGAAATACTAGATACGGTGGCTGTAGAAAATGAAACAATGGGCCTTAGTTTGAATAATAGAAAGACAGAAGCCATGGTGATATCAAAGAAACAGATTGGGCCTCAATGTGCAATTAAAGTAGAGGACGTTATTTTGGGGCAAGTGCAGATAGTCAGATATCTAGGCACATGGATAACATCAGATGGAAGATGCATCACTGAGATAAAGAGCAGAATGAGACAAGCAAAAACTGCATTCTATCAAATAAGAACATTTTTGTGGCAATAAGTCACTGTCCTTGAAAGTTAGAAAAAGAGTTCTTGCGTGTTACACAGAACCAGTTTTAACACACGGCTGCGAATCTTGGACTATTAGTAAACATGCGAAACAAACCATGGAAGTCTTGGAGATCTGGTTTTTATAGAAGAATGATGAAAATTAAATGATCAGCCAAAAAGAGCATGAGTCGCAAAGACAACTTATCTGAAACATCAGAAAGAGGCAGTCATCGTTTTTTGGCAACATTATGAGAAGACAAAAACTGGAACATATTGTGACAACCGGAAAGAGTTGCGGAAAGAGAGATAGAGGAAGACAGCACAGCGTGTGAAGATTCTTGACAGTCTTGTGCCATGGCACGGAAAAGAGTCAACACACGAATTGATCCATGGGGTCGAAGATAATAATTTGTGGAGAGACATGATCGTCCACGCCAGCCGGGAAGGCACTGGATTATGATGGATGATAACATCTTAGCTATACCATCTTATTATAACAGCTACAACATCGACCAGTGATAGCCAACTCTTCAAAGGAGAAAAGAAAAACAAATAAGAAAGAAGAAATGTGCTTTCTGAATGAGAAGTCAACGTTTTAAGTTCAAATGGCCGGTGTTGGGAACAATCCCACTACCCCGACATCAACGCACTGGAAGTTTAAAATCGAGCGCCTTTTTCGTTCAGCAACGCTGATCTCTAGCATGCCAACAATCTCGCCAATAATTATTCTGGAAATCAAATATACCGGCGCAGTACTGAACTTATCGCCACCCAGTGATCTATTGGTGAAGAAAACACGAACCTATCACAATACATCTAATATCCTACGATTACATGGACATGGAAATTGACTAATTTGCTCTTCACTTTATACTATACTAAGGATATAGTGAATGGTATAATTTTACTATACAGATGGTGTCGTGAATTGTATAGTTTTACTTTACAGATGGTGTAGTGAATAAATGGTATAGTTTTAATATACAGATAGTAATGTAATTGGTATGGTTTTACTACACAGACGGTATCGTGAATGGTATAGTTTTACTATACAGATGGTATGGTGAATGACATTACTTTACTATAAAGAATGGTGTAGTGAATAGTATACTTTCCTATCAAGAGGTTACATTACAAAAGTATAGAACTCTTCAGATCGTCTTGGGTATTATTGTTTATGTGGTTCTAGTCCACTATTTTATAGACTTTCCGGTGTTCAGTGGATTACATGGTCAATACCACTCAGGTCCCTTTTACTGCTATTAAAAATTGTCGGTACCAGTGTTCATGATGGGTCAACTTGGGTGAATAGGTTACATTTACACAAATCCGTCTCGAACACAAGGCCACCGGGCCGGCAGGCAAACGCGATAGCCGCCGCGCTACTTGGCTGCCACGGCGACAGTTGTCAGGGTTCAATACCAGCCAGTGGAAGGGTTCTTGTTGTCCACCAATAGAGCTATGTGGTTGACCCAGTCTAATACAACAGGTGCAGATCATTCGCAGAAAGTTCTGGCAATTGTCCGGAAGGAACAATTTTCACCCGAGGAAGGGAACTGTCCACCACACCTCATTTTGCCTTGGTCAGGATGTGTAAAGATCTATCACTGCACATCCCGATGGAAGTATCTGTAGTAGTAGCACTAAACCACTCCTTACGGTTCTCTAGTACGACTCCGCCATCGTTTTTTTTCTCCATATCCTATTTACAGGACATTGCAGTCACTACCAGCTATTGTTCCGCTGCTGTTTATGTCATGTCATGTTTTACGTTCAGTAGTTTGCCATTGCTTTCTGAACGACCGGCTCACATACCTTTCCGTAAGAAACCAAGAAGACGCAATCCGCTGCCGAATCTCGTGCAGTCGTATTTCGAAAGTTGGTATACGGGATTACGAACAGCGCTCTTAACACCTTCGCCAGGGAGACCGTCCGGCTACCGTATGCTAGAAGGAATTAACGCATTCATTTAGTTAGTGGATAGTGCTCTTATTGTTGACTAATCAGATCCCCCCTTCCAACAATCTACATTGTCACTACTTTCAACAATCTATATTTTTACTTTGCCAAACAATCTACAGTTTAAGCACCACAAAAATTTACATTTTGATCACTACAACAATCTACATTTTGATCACGTGTATAAGAGGGGGAAATGTGGGTGGGTACGGGTTTTGTATGTGAGGTAGGTGTGGGATGTGTGGGTTGGCGGGGATATGTATGGGTGGGGGATGTGTGGTTGGAGGATGTGTGTTTGGCTGGGTGATTGGGGGTGTGTGGATGAGTGGTGGAGGATATGAGGGTGCGATGAGCGTTGGTGGGTGGAGGATGTGTGTGTGGGTGAGGAGATATGTGTAGGTGGGGGATGTGTGGGTGGGTGATGGGTGGGTGGGTGCATGTATGTGTGCCTTGAGGTGTGTGGGTGGGTGGGGATGTGTGTGTGTGGGGATTGTGTGGTGAGTGGGAGATGTGTGTGTGGGTGGGGAGATTGTGTAGATGGGTGGGGGTGGGATGTGGGGGAAGGGTGATGGCATGCATGTGTGCCTGGGTGTGTGTGTGTGTGTGTGTGTGTGTGTGTGTGTGTGTAGTTGGGTAGGGATGTGTGGGTGGATGGGGGATGGGTGGGTGGGTGGAGAATGTGTCTCATAACATGGTAATATGCATTGTCTATGTTTACAACATCCTTTTGACAATGTTTTTTTTTCCTATATGAATGTATTATGCACTATTGATGAACGAAAGCTGAGTGATTGGAAGGGCCGAATATAAGACGGGCCTGCGTGTCCAATGGATTTTTGAAAATAAAGTCCGTTCGTTCGTTCGTTTGTTCGTTCGTTCGTTCGTTCGTTCGTTCGTTCGTTCACTACAACAATCCACAGTTTGAACATTCCAACAATTTACATTTTTACAACGTTGAAAATTCTGCATTGTCACAACCTCTAACAATCTACACTTTCACAACCTCCAAAATTCTACACTTTCACAGTCTCTAACAATCTACACTTTCACAACCTCCAACAATCCACACTTTCATAACCCCCCGACAATCTACACTTTCACAACCCCCAAACATCTACACTTTCACAACCATAAACAATCTACGCTTTAACAATATCCCACAATCTACACTTTCACATTCTCCAACAATCCACACTTTGACAACCTCCAACAATCTACACGTTCACAACCTCCAACAATCTAAATTTTCGCAACCTTCATTAATCGACATTTTCAGAATCTCTGAAAAGCCACATCCAAATTTTCACATGTTTACTCTCTTGAAAAATCTACCCTCCCTGCAAAAATAAAAAAAAAGAAATTGTCCTCCCTCCAAACACCTACATTTTCCACCTTTCACCGATCCACATATCCCCCTGCTTCCCTATCCTTTCAACTTTCAAAGTCAGTCTCCCTCCACGGTTCCAGACTTAGGAAGGCAACATCCTTTTAACGCTGGTAGTAAATCTTTCCATGAATGAAATTGTCAGCGCCAAGGACAGGCCCAAGAATCATATCTCACAGTTTTGTTCTGCATCACTGACCACGGGGCAATTTCCTATAAACGAGCTGGCACTTTCCCAAAGTAGCCGCTGCCGGGTGTCACGTGAATGATGGCATAGCGGAAATGCTTCCAGGAAAGGGAGAAATGAGATGTATGATGGCGGGACATTAGCAATATGTTTTTTTTCTGTAATGTATTTTTCTCACGCCAGGTTGTTGTTGTTGTTTTTTTAAAAACTATTTATCTGTCTATCTATCTGTCTACATATCTATTTGCCTGTCTACCTGTCAGTCCTCCGGTCCGTCCGTCCGTCTGTCCATCCGTCCGTCTGTCCGTCCGCCTGCCTGCCTGCCTGCCTGCCTGTCTGTCGGTCGGTCGGTCGGTCGGTCGGTCGGTCGGTCGGTCGGTCGGTCGGTCGGTCGGTCGGTCTGTCTGTCTGTCTGTCTGTCTGTCTGTCTGTCTGTCTGTCTGTCTGTCTGTCTGTCTATCTGATCCATCTCTGCCTTCCTCTTCCTATTTCATTCACAAAATCCATGTTATTCGATGTAGCACAACTCTTAAATCTCGTAATATCACCGATACTCTACGGCACAAACCAGAATTAAAAAAAAAACACACACACAATTGCGAAACTACAGTTGTCAGATCACCAAACTAACTTCTTTGCCAGAATCCGGCTCTTTTGAAAAATGGCATTTTGGTGCGTAAGAAGTTTACACTTGATTGCACCTAGATGCACTTACACAGACGAGGGCAGATTACCTTATCAAATGAACTTTCAGAGAGCACTTCGTGTCAATGGGACACCATTCTCTTTCTTTGCGGTATACGTAGTTAGCATGTTTGCTGTTGTCGATGTTTGAAAATGTATTATTTTGCATAAAGTACAGTAAGTATTATTTTTATCAGGTAAAGTAAGTATTATTTTCTATAAGGTGAAGTAAGTATTATTTTCTATAAGGTAAAGTAAGTATTATTTTCTATAAGTTAAAGTAGGTATTATCTTCCATAAGGTAAAAGAAAGTATTATTTTCTATAAGGTAAAGTAAGTATTATTTTATGTAAGTTAAAGTAGGTATAAGAAGGGAACAGACCAAGAGGAAGACCGAGAGGCTAATACCTGGATGGCTTGACCACATGGCATGGACGAGACAGGAACACGGAGCTGATCCACGAATCTGGTGATCGAGTGAAATTGCGAATCATGACCGCCCACGCTTTCCGGCATAGCACATGATTGATTGAAAGTAGGTATTATTTTCCATAAGGTAAAGTAAGTATTATTTTCTGTAAGGTGAAGTAAGTATTAATTTCTATAAGGTAAAGTAAGTAAAGGACCCCTATAGACAAAAGTAAGTAAAGGACCCCTATATACAAAAGTAAGTAAAGGACCCCTATAGACAAAAGTAAGTAAAGGACCCCTATAGACGTCTTAAGTGCATTACGTAAATGATCCAGGACCAATAATTAAAAAAAAAGTCGCTTAAAAGTCGACAGGGTCGACTTCATTACACCGGGTTTTATCCCATATGGCTCGGTCTCCTTCCGCAGCACGGAAAGCGTCGCACAAAGCACGAACTCCGTAGCTTTTAGCGACGACCCACAGGAGTCTCCGAAACATTTAACTCGTAAACCGAAGGACGCGGTCCAGAATCGAACCCACGACCTTCGGAGCACGAGTCAAACGGCTTGACCACTTCGCCACAGAGACTCCCGGGACCAATAATTCTATAGACCAATCGTTGGATAATGAGGTCGGTCTGCGCCTTCACTTCCCAAGACATTTTCTGGTGCCTGTTTTAAGGTGGTCTGATCTAAGAGTTCAGGACAACTTTGAAAATCAGCTCCGATGTGGATTCGAATTACATGACCAACGGGTCGACGGGCGAGCATATATACTTTGTTTATTCGTTAATATTAAGTTATCTTGAAGCATTCTTGCATGTTACATAGAACCAGTTTTAACAGACGGCCGCGAATCATGGACAATTAGTAAACAGGCGAAGAAATACATAGAAGCATTGGAGATGTGGTTTTATAGAAAATTGCTGAAAATTAATTGGGCAGTCAAAATGAGCAATCTGGACATTTTGAGGGACTCTAAGTCGCAAAGGCAACTTATCACACACTTCAGAAAGAGGTAGTCATAAATTTTAGGGCCACGTTATGAGAAGTAAAAACCTGGAACATGTTGTGACAACGGGAAGATTTCTGGAAAGAGAGATAGGGGAAGACAGTGAGCGAAAATTCTTGACAATTTTGTGTCATGGCACGATAGGGAGCAAAAACACGAACAGATCCATGCCGTCAGAGATCGCAATTTTTGGAGAAGCTAACATGTATATATATTAAATTACTGTATGAGCAGTACGATTGGGAATGTAAGGAATATTCGGTATTTAAGTCCTTGAATTATTAATACTATCATTATGTTGGTAGAATAGGAAAAGAATATTACAGGTGCATAATAGGCGTTATAAAGAAACGGAAAGGAAATGCACATACGCTACTGCGGCAAACCCCAGATGAAAACACTACACTGAGACAGTCGAAGCACTGAGTACCTTACGACAATTGAAGTCAGGTTCAAACTCACTATGGATTATATGAAGGTCGAATAGGAAGCTGCACAGTCTAAAGGGAGGCATGGGCGATTCAAGTACTAATGATGTCAGTGAAAGCTGGATTTGGTGAACACACACATACCTTACCCAGAGCGTGAGGGTTTGGAGTGGGTAGGATGCTTGCACAATATATGAGATTGAGGAGCTGCTGGGGATGTACGGAGAGACATTGGATCTCAGTCATGCTGGACTTCATTTCTCTTAAATACAAAGGAGATTGGAGCCACGCATCGTCTACAGGATAGATGAAGGATGTGTCCGACTTATATTTTTTTTAGTGATGATGTTCATGGCAAATCAACTTTTCACAAGGGGATAGTCTATAACGATTAAGCTCTAGTTTACAGCCAAACATGGACGGAAATGTGCGACCAAGTCAATAGACTGATATGTGCGACCTTTAGTGGACAATGTAGACTGATATGTGCGACCATGGACACAATATGACAGATGTGTGCGACTACTGCGACTCATGTCAAAGACAGGAAGACTTAGGTATTAGTGTAAAATGTTTGCAACATTTTCAATTTGCGGGGGGCATATGCCATGAAATTGAAGGCAGAGTTCGGGTATCTGATGTGGATGACTTGAATCGCTGCTGTTTGTCGTGTTGATGACTGAAGGACACACACGAACGTTGGAAGTAACAACAGGACGCCGGCTGTTTCAGGAAAATGACGTTTCTCTTCTTACGATTCATATTGCTGCACATGGTCACACAAACATACTATCACTAAACTAATTCTCATTAATACTACAACTATCACAACTAACATCTCGGCGGCAATATACTACATCAGGACTACATCGGTGGACTACATTAAGGCATAAGTACGGGATGAGAAGAATAAAAGGATGAAAAAATATGAGAGCAGTGAAGAGAAAATGAAAATATGAAGAAGAAAAACGTTACTACTTATCTCAGAGACCGAGGCTGTACTGCTACCACGAATGTATTCCTTATCCTCTTTTATACATAGCCGTGAGAGTCTGTGGGTCATGGGGACCGAGGTAGGGGATGTTACCAGAGTATTTGGTGGTCAAAGATGGACAAAGGACACTACAGAAACTGTGGGATACATGAGGAGGGAGAGCTCAACATGAGGGATCGTAAGGAGTTCGTTATACAATGGAAATGCTTTACGGTGATGCTGGATGAAAGATAGTTTACATATTGTCTCTTTCTGTATCACACAATTCACCAAACATTAATTTGTTGCTTCCAAACAACAAATATTCTTCTACCTTCTGGCACATACAGTTCTTACATTAACTTATCCTTTTCAGATTGATAGTTTGATTAGTCACGCGTGCGAGGCTTCATTGGGTGAATGTTTAAAATTGACCTTTTAGAGAGAGAAAAAGAGAGAGAAAGAGAGAGAGAGATGAGAGGAGAGAGAAAGGAGAGAGATAAAGAGAGAGAGAAAGAGAGAGAGGAGAGGAGAGAGAAAGAGAGAGAGAGAGATGAGAGGAGAGAGAAAGGAGAGAGAGAAAGAGAGACAATGAGAGAGAGAATGAGAGAGAGATGAGAGGAGATAGAAAGGAGAGAGGAAAGAGAGAGAGAGATGAGAGGACAGAGAGAAAGAGGGAGAGAATGAGAGAGAGAGAAAGAGATAGAAAGAGAAAGAAAGAGATGAAGAGAACGATAAAAAAGATAGAGAGAGAGACAGAGAGATAGATAACACTGGAGAGAGAGAGAGAGAGAGAGAGAGAGAGAGAGAGAGAGAGAGAGAGAGAGAGAGCACTAAGCTGATGAATCTATTTTCCGTGAGTTGTGTAACTAATATTATTGTAAATCTTGTTCATATATTGACAGGGTTCGAGCGCTTGCAGTTGCTAGTGATCTGTACAAGCTGTCTTGGACAACACCGTGACGACCAGAAAGTTCAGAGACAGAAGAGACAGAGGAACATCGAGAGAAACGATCCTGGGTGGCCTAAGACGGTGGCATGGAGGAATAACATTAATAGAGTTGATCCACAAGACCAGGGACCTTGATCTGTGGAAACACGTGAACACCTACGCCATCTAACAGTGTATGTGATGATGTTTTTTGTTTGTTTTTGAGGCTCGCTCACTTTGAACTAAAGTGAAGTTCGTACACACTACTTCTAGTAGCATTGGGCTGAATTTTGAGTGTGGACTTGCTTTCCCTATTACCAGTGTCCCTCGCTATCAGGTGAACCCATCCAGACTTCAGTTAGTTAGTTGTATATCCTTTACAGGACATCGCAGACAACACCAGAATTCTTTGCTATTGTGATCTATTGGCAAGTGTACGTTCAGTAGTGTTCCATTGCTGTCTGAACAACCGGCACCCATACCATTTCGTTAAAAAATCCAACGCAAGATGGTCTGCTGCCAAATCGCCAGCAGCTGTGTTTCGAACTCGGGTATGTGGGATTACGAACTGCGTTAGTAACGCCTTCGCCACGGAGCGGGTTTCAGAGGTACTTGTAATTTACGTCCCCAAATCAAGGATGAGAAGTCAACATTTTAGTCCAACTGACCTGTGTAGGGATTGAACCCACTACCCCGGCATCAACACACCGGATGTTTAATAATATGCGTTCTTATCCATTCAAATATTCTGACCTCAAGATGATCATGATGCTGGAAAAGAATGAGCAATGAGGTTCTTGTAACAAGCAAGAGGTACGAAACGAAATAAGTGGAACGATATCATCTTGAGGTGGAGAACGGGCAATACGGAGAACTGGCAATTCGGAGAATGGGCAATCTTTCTACCAACAGTGCCAGAGATAGGAAATATTGGAAATCTTCTGCAGCTAATCTTAATTGTGGAGACGGCACTTGATTGATGTGATCATTCATTGAAGTAAATACGTAAATATCCATGTGATGTTCATACAAACATGCACATTACATATTTGATGAGAATGGGGATCTAGTAAGTAAACAAAACATTTCGTGGTAGATACAATAGGAATGTTGATTATATGTCTTCACATACCGGTGCTGTGACATGCGGTAGTGAACACGTTACACAATTCCTCTAGATACGAGCCAAGAGCTGGAAATCAGCCGCAGACAATTTGGAGGCAGACAGCCTCGCGTTAATTTCGATAGTTTGAGCGTCGATCGTATAGAAAGCCATTAACTGTCATTTACTGCCTGTAGTACCTGCGGTGTAGGACAGAGGGGTCTTGAGTCTGAGGAATTAAGGCCGCCTGGCTAGTTCAGTCGCCGCGAACTGTGCAGGTTAGTTTTCTTTTTGCCCCGGACAGAAAAAACTCCACGCCTTACCGAGGATTCGAACCCCGGTCTCCCGAAGGAGAGACCGGCATTATAGCCACTCGACCAGCCGCTTCAAAAGCCAGTTACAATCTGTAGAAATTAAAACTAGCCTTGTAAATCACAAACAAAAAGAGACAAACAAACGAACACAAAAATGCTGAGATTGATTTCAACCCCCTGCCAAATGCATACAACTAACCAACAACAACAAAAAAGTCTTCTAATACATTCCATTATTGTGTCATGAATTATGTGGTTGCGTTCGTTCGTTTTGAAAAGCGCAATCCAAACGCGTACTACTACTTCTGGGCGTATTGTTGGGTGTGGATGACTGTTCCCTATTACCAGTGTCCCTCGCCATCAGGCGAATCCACCCATGATCAGCTTTCTCTTCCTTTCCTTTCCACGCTAGCGAAGTACCAGGTACTTTCATTTTCTCCAGCAACAACGTTTACAATGCGACTATTCCCGCGTGGGACATAAAATTAATGGTGCCAGATTGCCTTACCTGGCACTAATTTTGCCATGATGATCAAACTGTTAGAAAAAAAAATAATTTCACAGCAACTTGGAATTGAAATTATATAAAATATACTAGATTTATGTTAAATATGAATAAAGAATCTGAGTTGGCCCGATGGAAGATTTTATTTTTTTTCATTCATTTAATTATTAGTATCTTTGATGTTCATTGAATGTAGTTTATTTAATGGAGAAAGAAAATGAAATGTAGCGTATTTTTCCAGCAATTATAGTGTTCATGACATCACTTAATATTACACGCGTTTTTTTAAAACCCCGTCTGTGTGATCCTGCGCGCGCGCACACACACACACACACACACACACACACACACACACACACAGAGATAGAGAGAGAGAGAGAGAGAGAGAGAGAGAGAGAGAGAGAGAGGGAGAGAGAGAACTAATCCAGAGAGGAGGAGAAACCAGCCCCCGCACATATCATGCTCTATGTGTGAAGATGTGGAAGATACCTGGTTGGTCCAGAGCATGGTAGAGAACAATGTACATCCTTGGCCCAAAGAAATTAAATGGAAAACTGTGCACCAACTATCGCACTATCGCATTAATAATCACGCTAGCAAAATCCTCTCCTGGATAATAATGAAGAGGATTGAAGGGAATTCACAATGTGAATTACAAGAAGTACAGGCAAGTTTCATAAATAGCAGAGGAATGAGGGACCATATATTCAGTTTTAAAACCACCTCTGAGACATACAGAGAATACAGTACAGGAACTGCATGTGTGTTGCATAGATTACAATAAGTCATTAGACGGTGAACAGTATCAGAAATTGTGCAACATCACCAGAATTCATCACTGATCCATTAGCTTACATTCTCTATCGGTCTGTAGATTTTATATATGTATATATGTATATATAAATTACAAAGATTACACCCAACATATAACAGAGAAAAACTACAAGACATTACAGTCAAAGAGAAATTTACAGATGAAATAAAATGTAAACTTGAAACTTTGCAAAACCCTTTGGAGGAAAGCGTTGACCAAACTTGGTTGAACATCAAGAATACAATTCAATCTACCGCAGAAGAATGTCTCGGTGTGTCAACCACGCATAGAAAGAACAGATGGTTCAATCAAAAATGTGAAGAAGCAGTCACTAGGAAGAAGAATGCCAGACATGTATGGTTAAATGACATCAATAACATCCAAAAGGAAGAGCATTATAGAAATGAATGTAAAGAGGCTACAAAAATAGTCAGACAGCAGAAGCGAGAATATATGAGTAATATAATCAAAGATATGGAAACTAATCACCAGAAAAATGAATCCAGAAATTTTTTTAAAGTACTGAAGTCAATGAAACGAGGGCACCAACAAAACACATATGGTTTAAAAGACAAAAATGGGAGTATGATAAATACCAATGAGGAAATGTGCAACACATGGAAAGAATATTTTATTGAATTACTAAATTGTGAAGCTCCAAGTAACATTTTCCCACAGGAAGAGGTTCTAACATGCGAACCACAAATTGAAGAACCTACATTTGAAGAAATCCTATATGTAATCACACGACTTAAAAACAATAAGGCAACTGGGACTGATGGAATTGCTGCTGAATTTATAAAGGCAGGTGGCCATGCATTACATCTAAAGCTATACGAACTAATAATAAAAATCTGGAGGACAGAAGAATTACCCCATGACTGGAAAGAGTCATTATTGATACCTATCTTTAAGAAAGGAGACAAGTTCCAATGTGGAAATTATAGAGGAATATCACTACTGTCCACAAGCTATAAGATACTATCCGCAGTATTACTAAATAGACTAAAACCATATTCAGAAGACATATTAGGTGACTACCAGGCGGGTTTTAGACAAAACAGATCAACAATAGATCAGATATTTATCTTACGACAAATAGCCGAGAAACATTGGGAATATAAAAGAGATCTCCATAACATTTTTGTGGATTTTAAAAAGGCTTATGATAGTGTCCATAGGAATAGTCTATGGAATGTTATGCAGGAATTTGGAATACCAAGGAAGTTAATTAACATGACCAAACTATGCATGGAAGATACTTATAATATAGTAACATATAAAGGCAGGAAATCAGACCCCTTCCAAATAACATCTGGCTTGAAACAGGGTGATGCACTATCGCCGCTACTCTTCAATCTGGCTCTAGAGAAAGTTGTAAGGAAGGTAAAGGAGGAATGTGATATTGGAGGAACATCCAAGCTGCTTGGTTATGCAGATGATATAGATATTATAGGGCAAAGTGAACAAAAGACATTAGAAATATTGACTCACTTAAAGGAAAAAGCCCAACAGATGGGGCTGGTTATCAACCAAGATAAGACAGAATATATGATAATTTCAAGAGACGGAATGGCTAAAAACTCTGGCCACATACAAATAGATAATATGACCATTAAAAGAACGGAAACATACAAATACCTGGGTACAATCTTCAACTGCTCCAACATCATAAGGGAAGAAATACAAACTAGAATCAACTCTGGAAATAAGATATACTATGCACTACAACATCTACTAAAATCAAAGGCGCTATCTCGTAACACCAAAATCACAATATACAAAACACTGATCAGACCAGTTGTGCTGTATGGCTCTGAAACCTGGAGTACAACGAAAGGAGACGAAGCCTTGTTACAAACCTTTGAGAACAAAATTTTAAGACGCATCTTTGGACCCATTAGGGATTCACAAAGTGGAGAGTGGAAAAGAAGAAGTAACAAAGACATTTATGATTTGTTTAAGTCCCCTGCTAATCACTGGTATCATGAAGGCTAATAGACTACAATGGCTGGGGCATATAGAAAGAATGGAAGATAATAGGGAAACAAAACTCGCTTACACTCAGGAAATAAATGACCGTAGACCCCGAGGTAGACCAAGAAGGCGGTGGAGAGATAATATATATATATATATATATGTACAGACCTACAAGCACTTGGAATCAACGACTGGCAAGAGAAGGTCCACCAGAGAGACGAATGGAGACAGATTGTATTTGCAGCAAAGAACCTCAATGGCTCGGAATGCTGAAGAAGAAGAAGAATATATAATTGTGATCTTGAGGGAAACGGGCTTGGTAGAATCAGCGAGGAAAGAAGACCCTGTTGAGCTTGACTCTAGTCCGACTTTGTGAAGACACATGAAGGGTGTAGCATAGGTGGGAGCGCAAGCGCAATTGAAATACCACTACTTATCGTTTCTTTACTTATTCAGTCTGAATTGGAGATTTGTTCACAATAGACGAGAAATATCTCCGGCGTGCATATTCTCGTTAGTCGCGGGAGCCACACGAGTCAGGCGGGGAGTCTGACGGTAGCACACGCTTACACAGGTCCAGACACTTGCGATTGACAGGTGTACGTGCCCACTGGTCCGGGCGCGTATACGACCCTTACCTGCGGGATTTGGCTGAACGCCTCTAAGTCAAGTCCCAAAGCTTTAGGATCTGGCCACCGCTCGCCTCCTGCTCGTGGGGCGACGTCTCGGAGGGTTTGACGCTGAGCCGCCAGCGTCTGCAGCCTACCTTGTTCCAGACGTACTGGTTATCCATTCCTCTGGATCAAACAAGGCAAGGCCGAGAGAGGGAACATGTCGTTTGGGCACCACATATTCTCTGAAGCTCTGCCCAGGCATTGTGAGAAGGAATTTTGACCAAATTCCAATCCACAATCTTTGGTCTGTCAAGACTGCAAGGAGCCACTCATATATTTGTGTGTGTGTGTGTGTGTGTGTGTGTGTGTGTGTGTGTGTGTGTGTGTGTGTGTGTGTGTGTGTGTGGTGTGTTTAGAGAGAGAGAGAGAGAGAGAGAGAGAGAGAGAGAGAAGAGAGAGAGAGAGAGAGAGAGAGAGAGAGAGAGAGAGAGAGAGAGAGAGAGAGAGAGAGAGAGAGAGAGAGAGAGAGAGAGAGAAAACAGTGTAAGCTAATGGATCAGTATTTCAGTATTTGCTTGAGAACGACAAAGGCATTACCGACCAGGCATAACGTACTGCATATTATAACCACCTCTAGGATGAAGATAAGACTGGGCCAAAGGCATCGAGACGTCATTCTCATTAGCGCGTTATTGTTTCATTTTACCGTAATCCAATCAATCAATCAATCATGTACCATTTCGGAAAGTGTGGGCGGTCATGACTCGCCATTTCACTCGATAACCAGTGTCGCGGATCAGCTCAGTGTTCCTGTCTCGCCCATGCCACGTGGCCAAGCCATGCAGGTATTTTCCTCTCGGTCTTCCTCTCGGTCTGTTCCCTTCGATCTTGCCAGTTGTCACTAAGTTCTCCAATCCATTTCTTCTCATAACATGTCCAAAAAATTTTGACTGTCTACGTCTAATTTCTCTAATCAATTTACGAGTTTCATTTGTCTCCTGTAGTACTTAGTCATTGGTTTTTCTATCTGTCCATGGTATTCTTTTCATTTTCCTCAGAAACCACATTTCTGCAGCTATCAGATGTTGTTCAGCTTGACTGCATATTGTCCAAGTTTCACATCCATACAAAAGAACAGGCTCTATGTATCCCCTCAACACTCTTATTCTCGTTTCAATTGACACCTGAATCCGGAAAATTTGGAATGGATGGCGATACCACTAGCAGGGGAAACAGAGATTTGAAATACCAGCTTGAAGTGCACTTATTAATGTTACTTTGAAGACTGAAAGTAGATTATCACTATCATCATCATGTGCTAATCCGGTACACCAGCTAATACGATCCCATATGGTTCAGGATTGAAGATGCGAGCAATAGTTGACAACTCGGGTCATGGAGAGACATCGTTTGATGGCTCTTCTAGATTATGGATGCTGAGGTGAGGAATTGAGTATGGAACTAGTTTCAGTAACGACAAACAGCAGGACCTCGGCATGAATCTTCTTCTTCTTATTCTTCTAGTTCTTCTGGTTCTTGTTTGTCGTCTTCTTCTTGTTCTTCGTCGTCTTTGTCTTCTTCTTCTTCTTCTTCTTCTTCTTCTTCTTCTTCTTCTTCTTCTTCTTCTTCTTCTTCTTCTTCTTCTTCTTCTTCTTCTTCTTCTTCTTCTTCTTCTTCTTCTTCTCTTCCTCAATTTTTCTGAATGAAATGTTCGGTGAGATGTAAGGATCTACATTGCATCTCCTAGTTTCATCTTGAACATTTCTGTGTAGACCAGGGGTGGCCAACTTTTTCAGCGGGCGGGCCAAATTTCAGAAATAATATTTCCTGCCGGGCCACGCACCTAATTTTTTGTTTATTGTTTTGTTAATTAAAGTAAACAAGCAAGCGTGCTACAGCTTCGACCATATCGTCGTTTCCCACTCCGCGGGCCACAACATGACTCCCGGCGGGCCGCATGCGGCCCGCGGGTCTCGTGTTGGCCACCCCTGGTGTAGACAGTTAAATCTTCTGCTGGCTTAACAGGACATGTTGTAGATTCATTTTTGACGGCACACTTCTTCTCACGAATATTTATATAAGATATTCAATATTAGATAATGTAATAAAACACATGGAGAAGCAAATTTTAACATAATTGAATAACATGGGGAAAGACATGGACAGAGCTGCTTGGAATAGCTAAACAAAGGAGGGTTGGAGTGAGTTCGATGAGGGTCTACTTATAATAAGTGTAGAATAGATGGTACATCAACAGCAGCTGAAAAATGCTGGTGTTGACTGCAACGTCCCGTAAGGGATACGCAACCAAAAATTTAAAAAAAAAATGGTAAAAGAAGAAGTTGAAGAATGTAGCAAAAACAATAAGCATGGAGCCTTATCCTTAAATTCTGCTGACGGAGACCGAGTGTTTATGGATTTGCCCTTAGTGCAGTCTCGCCGTTTCCTCATCATAATAATCATGATAATCATACTGCCTGTACATTGCGGATTTAATAAGTTTTTACATACTGATGAAATCAAACGAAAGCGTAGCTCTCCAAACTAACTCAGTGTGTATACGAGCAATAAAGTATAAATAACGAATGCAATGCTGCAAAAAATCGACACCGATGCAAATAAAACATCTCAAGACAGAAAAACATAACACCGGCACACGTACCTCATGTGAACACACAAACAATTTTAAAGTTTAATCTTGTAACACTACATTCTAGTATCATAGCTAGGAAGAAGGAATATGTATCAGTAAAGAAGAATTTATTACAGCCTGGGAATTACACAGCGAACTAAAAAAAAAAAAAAACTAGAGGAGGAAAGTTAGTAGGGCTTCTCTGCCCTGGATGTCTTTTTCACATGTTTCAGTGTAAAAATGTGGTGTAATTTAAGTCAGCGTTTATCAGTAATCACACGCCCTGGGGAATATTAGCACATCGCGTCGGGGTGCAGTTTCCTCTTGCAACTTTTTACTTTCCGTGTTTCTGATTTTATTTATTCTCACTTTCCCAACCCATGGAAACTATACACGAGGAGGTTGGACAAACATCCACGCGACCCGTAAGTTACGGAGCAATTTGTGCCAGGCCTTGTGTATTTTAATGGACAAGGGTGAGCGTAAATTATCTTTATTTGATCTCCGGTTTTATGTTATAGCCACACGTTGAGCCATAAACGGGGATTTGTATATATTTTAGTTTGTTAGTTGCACGTGAGGAGCCTGGCAAGCGGGTGGGTAGGGTACTGTCTTGCCATAACAGCGGTGTGGGTACAAGAGTAGGAGTGACTTAGAGCCATGTCGGAGTGGCTATGAGCCGTGGCGTCCGCCTCTAATTATAAAAGTGGCTGGTTACGAATATGTTATCATTATCACGTGCCGTGTCGATACGCGTGAGCAATCAGTGTTCATCAGCTCACACAATCAACTGATGTCGCATTAGATCTGCTTTCTTGTCCCGAATGTATCATGAGGCGAAGCTAGTGTTTGTCCAACAAGAATGATGATGACCATTCATGTCATCCAGTAGGGCTGAAAGTTTGCAGCCGTGAGTTCTAATATATATATATATATATATATATAGAGAGAGAGAGAGAGAGAGAGACGTATATGTACAAGAAAGTGTTCTTGCTTTTCTTCTTCTTCTTCTTCTTCTTCTTCTTCTTGTACTTGATCTTTTCTGGTTATTGGGATTTTTTCTCAGAAGTTTAATCAAAATTCATATAAAACGTTAGTAGTTAAGTTGTGCACCACACACCTATTTATCTAAACGTGTGACTTAAAAATCAGTGTATTCAACACAACTGTATTTTTTAAAGATATACTCCCAGTAACTGTATTTAATCCACTGTGCCAAGTTATGGCTACTCGCTACTCTTCGCAATTCCCCTTACGTATTTTAAATGAGTAAACATTGAAGCACAGTGAACAAGTGACACTCACCATGTATTCGGATCCGCTGCTAGACGAGTTGTTGTCGATACAGTTGTCCTCCGTCCTGTTAATACGATTGCCATGGAGAAGTTCCTCCAGGCTTTCAATGTACTCTATGGCGTTGCGAAGAATCTCCACTTTAGGCAGACGCTGATTAGGATTTGGACAAGTCCGTCGTTTCAGAGTTTCAAAGGCTTCATTAACCCTCTTTAGTCGTCGGCGTTCCCTCATGGTTGCCGCCTTTCTGCGGTCTATGGTGACAGTCTTTCTTTTGCATGCTTTGCATGCCCAGAGTAGGCACCGCCTGTTGGGCCCATGATATCCCGGAGCTAGTACATGGGGAATATGGTCATCCGAGTCCTCGTCGTCATCGCACGAATCGTTGATGCTTGCGTGATCGTTCGCACAAGAGCTGTCATCCAGCTTGTGTCCAGGCGTCGTGGCTTCACGAGATGGTGAACATGGCTGTGGCTCGTGGCTGAGACCAGGAACTGTATTTTTGGAGCTACCTCCAGAAAGAGACAATGTCTTGTGGGTCTTGTTATCCTCTTTAAGGATACTGCTTTCGGCAGATTTAACTGTCTTTTCATTGTCATCTTTAGCTGGTAAGGGGGATGGTCCCTCTCTATCACCTTCTTTAGCTCCAAGGAAATGTTTGGATGGGTCTATAGAAGCTGTAATCCCAGGCGGAGAGGGAAAATTTGGGTTGGAACCACCCCTGGTTCGTTTGTGATAATCTACGTGGTTGCTTGGATAAAATGAAGGATGATGCGCGTGGGCATCGCTGTAGAAGTGTTGAGAGGAATAGCCACTGTAACTGTACATGTCTGCTGGGTACTGACGGGCAAAGGCCGCTCTAGAGTAGGCTTGGTGGTGCGGGCTCAAGAGCTCCTGTCTGCCGGCAATGGAGGAGGAGTGCGTGTAAGGCATCTCCATGATCTGTCGGGGATCTTGAAGTTCTCCTGCTGCGGAGCCAAATGTGCTGGCATCAAATACGGAAGGGGGAGGGTTGTGTTCGTACCGGCAGCTGCGATAATCTGCCATCATCATCATCTTGGTATTTGCGTGAACTTTCTGCCAGTTGGTCAAACAATGAAAAGTTGGGTTATAAGCTCTTTAAAATGTTTGTAACAGAGTGAAAACAGCTAATTGTTTGATATGGAGGATGTCTTAATTTAAAATTGTTTAAATAAAAATGAACAAACATCAAATACACTTCAGTAGTTCAAAATGAGAATTGCTTTCTTATCATAGAACGAAACAATGAATTAGAAATCAAGGACTAAAGTCTTCTCCGGGTAACTATTTCAATAGTTTATATTTTCATCAACGTAAAAATCTAAACTTTTAAATTACCACCGTGCGTTACGATAAGAGTCGTTGCCGCTTTTGAAGAGATGTCTACAGTCAAATAATGTTTGCAGGAAACGACTACTGCTAAAATACTTAGTCCTGGCAAGACTTTCCTCAAAACACCACAAAGTCCTGTCTATTACAACCCGACTCGCGCTCCTGGACTAACATTCTCGCGTGTTTTTAACATCAAATAAAATGACTCCAGTTTTATTTGCCCCAGTCCTACACACTTCTTCTTAGCTTCAACATTTATAGCTCCTAAAGTTAGATTGCTTTTATAATTCACATTGAAGTTCAGCCAAAAGTTATCAGACTCCATTTTCAATGTCCCACCATTTTTTGTCTGCCAAAATCGGTTTTTGACGCTCCGATGAAGACTGAGATAAGAATTCGCTTGAGGCGTACGCAAAGACGGTCAGATTAGATCATAGAGTGTTTCGCCAGGTCTCCTCGCAATGATCAGCCAAGTTTCATCTGAAACAAAGACAGAAAAAATAGAGGGGAACATTTCTTGATATCGTTCCTTCACTGGATGATAAAAATGCCTAGATGGTTTATTTACTAAAACACATAGACAATGCATAAATGTAGACTCGACGCCAGCTCTCGTTGCTCATCGTGGACAGATTTTTACCCCATGGGTGTCCTTTTGTGTCTACTGTGAGGAGGGAGTAGGTAGGAAAAGGAGAAAAGCGTTGAAAGGTGAAGATTTTCCGATTTATTTCGTAGGATAACAGCAGTCGGTAATTCTTTTTATTATTATTTAAGAAACTTTTGTATTGTTTCGTATCTTGAAGAGATTCATATTTTAGGGAAACCGGCACTGTATCGCCATTTTATCAATAAGGAAATATTTAAACCCGCTCTGGGGGATAATAAATAGGCGGTAATTTGACATATCAGTCAAAATATCAGCAAGACCTCGTCAACGGTGAAGGATCGAGGTGTGGACTTGTCTGAACTAATTTAGTACACACGTAAATGGTGCTGTCATGTGACGATTGTGATCATTGCTGGGCCGTGTTCTTTCTTCAAGTAAATAACTGCAACATAACGGAGATTGTTGTGGAATATTTCGTGATGAATGTGGCCGAGTGCGTAATCAGTTTGCCTGTCCCGCAAATATGGGAGATGTCATGGTTATCTGTTCATTGAAAAACTTCAGGTGATTTCGTCTTCTTCCTCTTCTTCTTAGTCGTCATCTTCTTCTTCTTAGTACATCACACACAGCTAACCAATGCTGGGGTGGATTGTAATTACATGTAACAGGATTTAGAACAAACTTTTCTAACTTTTGGACATTCGAACACTTTGTTACATTTGGTAGAAAATAGAACGCTGGCATACTTAATGTGCGAAAACAGAACCTGTCCCTGTCTGTCTGTCTATCTGCCTCTCTTTCTCTCTCACCCATTCTGCTATCTCTTACAATCTCTCTTCTTTCTTTCCTTCTTTCTTTCTTTCTTTCTTTCTTTCTTTCTTTCTTTCTTTCTTTCTTTATTTCTTTTTTTTCTTTCTTTCTGGCATTCTTTCTTGCAGTCTGTCTGTCTGTCTGTCTGTCTGTCTGTCTGTCTGTCTGTCTGTCTGTCTGTCTGTCTGTCTGTCTGTCTGTCTGGCTTTCTTTCTTTCTTTCTTTTTTCTTTCTTTCTGGCATTCTTTCTTGCTGTCTGTCTGTCTGTCTGTCTGTCTGTCTGTCTGTCTCTCTATCTCACGTGTGCTCTCTCTCTCTCTCTCTCGTTCTCTCCTTCTTTATGTCATTCTCGCTCTCTCATATTGTGCATCTCTTGCTTTCTCATATTTCAATTTCTCTGTCTCACTCGCTTTCTCTCTCTCTCTCTCTCTCTCTCTCTCTCTCTCTCTCTCTCTCTCTCTCTCTCTCGCTCTCTCTTTATGCATGTTCCTGTCTTTCATTTGTTGTATCTTTTTCTTTCTGTATGTGCATCTATCTTTCTCTTTTCTATCTTTATCTGCCAATTATCTCTCTCCTTCTCTCCTTCTCTTGTTCTCTGTGTGTGTGTGTGTGTCTTTCATTCACTCCTCCTCACTCTCTTCTTCTCTCTGTCTTTGTTCCTTCTTGGTACTCTCTCTTTCTCTCTCTCTCTCGTTCTAAACGTGTCTTTCATACTCTTTCTCTCTCTCTCTCTCTCTCTCTCTCTCTCTCTCTCTCTCTCTCTCTCTCTCTCTATCTCTCTCTCTTTCTTTGCACGTCTTTCTTTCTTTCTCTATGTTTGTGTCGAAGATTCTCAGGATAAATTAAATTCTTATTCTTTTAAATATTCAGTTCACTCTACAGACTAACTTGTCATCTGCTCATGCATCAGTTTCTGTCTCTGTCGCCCGACCATTTAATTAGCTTTCGTTTTCGTGTTTTGCCTTTCTTTCACTTAGTAAATAGAATGTTGAAAACACAGTAACACATCCCCCTTTTTCTCTATTGTAATTATATGCACGTGCGTGCTATTACCAGCTTTGTTTGTTACTATTGTTATTTGATAAAATGATATTGTTATTGTAGCTTTGCTTGAAACAGTTATTTATCTGTGATTGAGGTAAGTCGAGGGTGGGGAGTGATGGTAGATGGAAAGAATAGAGGCAGGCAGAGAAGCAGAGAAAGAACGAACGAACGACAAGCGAACAAACTATTTCAAAGTGTTAAGAATTAGGCGCACAGGCATGTCTAACATTCTGATAGAGAGAGAGAGAGAGAGAGAGAGAGAGAGAGAGAGAGAGAGAGAGAGAGAGAGAGAGAGAGAGAGAGAGAGAGAGAAGGAAGTAGAGAGAGGAGATGGGGAGAGAGAATCAGAGAGGCAGATACACACAGAGAGACACAAGAAATAAAGAGAGTGAGAGAACGAATGAACAAACACAATTTATTTTCAAAGGGTAACAAATTCGGCACGTAGGCCCGTCTTACAAAAGGAGTTCCAATCACTCATCTGTCGTTCATCAATAATGCATGGTACATTCACATAGGAAAAACAAAAACATTGTCAAATGAATGTTGTAAACATAAACAATACATATTACCATGTTATGAGACACATCACATACCCACCCACACACCCCCGCCCACCACACATCCCCCACACACACCCTCTATCCACCCACACACACATACATGAAACCACCCATCCACCCATACACATCCACCCACACATACACATCCCCCATCCACCCACACACAACCCAGTCACACATACATGCACTAACCCACTCACCCCCACCCACACATCCCCCACCCATACACATCACCCCCCACCTACACACATCTCTCCACCCATCCCATAACCCACACACACCCACCCACACACCCCCAACCACCCAGCCAAGCACACACCCCCCAACCACACCCCCACATTCCCACCCACACACACACATCTCCCCGTCACCCCACACATCCAACACCTACTCATACACACTTGCCGCACCCATACACACATCCCAACTTACACACATTCCCCCACCCACACAATCTCCCCACTCTCTCATACATCCGTCACCAACCCACACATCCCCACCCATCCCCCAACCTACACACACTCACCAACCCACGCAGCCTCTACCCACCCCCACCCACAAATCCCTTAACCACACATCCCCCCACCCACACACACCTCACCCATACACACATATCCCCACCCACACACACACATCTCCAACACACACATCCCCCACACGCATCCTCCACCCACACATCACCACCCACATACCAAAACACCCCCCACCCACCAACACATCCCCCATCCACCCACCAACACATCCCCCATCCACCCATCCACACACACCGCACCTCCCCACCCTTACCCCACCCACACAAATCCCCCACCCACACCCTCACCTACCCATACACATATCCCCCACCACCTACACAACCCCCACACATCCACACACACATCCACACCCACACATTCCACTACCCACCAACACCCACACACCCCCACCTACCCAAACACATACACCAACCCACACATCCCCACTCACACACACATCCCCACCTACCCACACATTTCCCCATCCACCCTCACATCCCCTCACGCACACACATATCCTTCACCTACATATCTCCCCACCCACCCACACATCCCCACCCACCACACATGCCCCCCCACACATCCCCCACCCGCACAAGCATCCCCCACCCACACACATCCCCCTACTGGAGATGGAAAGACAGGGTGACACATAAATATTTACTTAGCTGAACACACACACACACACACACACACACACACACACACTGACTCGCGCGTGCACACAGAGAGAATAAGAAACACTCGAGGAAACAACGAAGTAAGGGAGTGAGGGATTGAAAGACAGTGACAAAGAAAAATATTTAATTCATTGACAAATGAAGAACAAGGGGGAAGGAGAGAGAGAGAGAGGGAGAGAGAGAGAGAGAGAGAGAGAGAGAGAGAGAGAGAGAGAGAGAGAGAGAGAGAGAGAAAGAATGAGAGAGAGAGAAAGAGAGAGAGAGCGTGTGTGTATGTGTATGTTTGTGATAAAGATAGAAGACGAGAGAGAGAGAGAGAGAGAGAGAGAGAGAGAGAGAGAGAGAGAGAGAGAGAGAGAGAGAGAGAGAGAGAGAGAGAGAGATAACAAACAAACAACAGACAGACAGACAAGCCGGCAGAAATAGAGATATAAAAAAACATTGTTGAAACACGGAGAGGTATGTAGATTAGGAAAATAAAATAATGATGTGTGTCTATATACACAAACTCACAAACACCCCCCACCCCCCCCCCCCACCCCACACACACACTCACACACACACGCGCGCGCACACACACATACACACACACAAATACAGAAAGACAACGGCAAACGGGGTTGACAGTAACCCAGAGAAAGACATAACACTTGAGAAAGGTACTGGAGTAGACATAAAATCAGAAAGACATAAACAGATGTATAAATGGGGAGGAAAATGAGACAGAAATGGAGAGAGAATAAGACAGAAAGGCAAATAAAGGGAGAGACATGGGAAGACATACAATCAAAGAAAGGCAAGGAAACAAAATTATAATTCGTGACACACAAACACACACACACACACACACACACACACACACACACACACACACACAATCACACACAGAGACATGATGAGCTAATAAGGAGAGAGAGAAATAGAGGGAGAGAAAGAAGCTGATAGATTTACATACCTACACAAGTACACAATACACAAACGCACACACAGATGGAGAGAGAGAGAGAGAGAGAGAGAGAGAGAGAGAGAGAGAGAGAGAGAGAGAGAGAGAATAAATGGGGCATAGAAAATGATTGCCGCAGAAAGAGGGGAAGGGGAGTAGAAATAGAGATAAATTCAGAGAATGAGAAAAAGAGAGATAGAGTGGGTGAGGGACAAACACTCAGATAGTCAGATAGACAAAGATAGAATCATAGAAGGGTGAGAGTCAGACAGATAGAAAGACCAGAGTAGACAGAGAAATTAAAAGATAGAGATAGAGAAACAGAAACAGAAAAAAAAAAACAGAAACAGAAAGAAAGAAAATCATGAAACAAAGATTACGGGAGTGAGAATAGATAGATAGATAGATAGATAGATAGAGAGAGAGAGAGAGAGAGAGAGAGAGAGAGAGAGAGAGAGAGAGAGAGAGAGAGAGAGAGAGAGAGAGAGAGAGTAGGGAAACAGGAAGACCATGAGTAACATAGAGAAAGACACACGCACACACACACGCACGCACGCATGCACACACACACACACACACACACACACTGCGTAAAAGCCACAGATAGACTATGACAGAGAGAACGAAAAACAACAGAGAGAGAGAGAGAGAGAGAGAGAGAGAGAGAGAGAGAGAGAGAGAGAGAGAGAGAATATCTAGTTCAAATTTTGTGTATGTAAGGTTAATAACTTTGCATATGTTATGATGTATAATATCCGATGGCCGGTTCACTTTATATCTTGTCGTGCTGTCATCATGCTAAAGATACAACCCTTCACAGTAACATTGTGACCATGATCACGTAAGTACACAAGGGGAAGGCGTGGTTAAGAGGTTATAGTTCAGGTAATGTAGGTACATGGTTCGATCTCAGCACAGCCTGGGAATGTTTCCAAGAACCGTTAGTAACTAATGATACCACACGTATCACTTTTCTATTGAGTAGTGTGATTGGATACACAGCCTTGTCAAATAAGGGCGAAAAACAAGAGATTGTGTAATCGGGTTGTGTACGTAAAAAATGTAAAGACAGCTGGACCTCGTAAAACCGCCGCCTGGCAAAATTGTTAGGAAAGATAACCTATCCACGGTTAGACCGATTCCTTGACCTTGGATGGTATCTGTATAGGCGAAGCAAACCTTAAACAAATGCATGCCCTGGTCGGACACTCCGACCTTTAAGGTTCATAACTAGGTTTGAATCACTTCCCTCGAAAGAGGAACGAAGAAAGCGAAGAACAAACCCAAACGTGCACTCGTACCATTGACCCTAGCTTAGCCAATTCCATCATAAAAATGCAGATGTTGAACCTTGGGAAGCTCATCGTGTCATTAAGAGATATATTAATGTATCAACATCTCCCTGGCAGCAACTGGGAATGTCAGTGAAAACAGAATCACATTAAAAGCGTGGTTAATGCCGCCTCCAAGGTAATCGTCACCACCCCCGTGTGCCTTGCCGACTAGCGTGGGCGCTCATGTATCTCCAAAACTTGCGATCTCCAACAGTAGGTATCGTTTCTTTTGCTGAGAACTTCCCATGCCATGACAAAAGGCTGCCAAGAATCTTCTCTCGTTGTTTTCCTCATATCTTTTGTCACAAATATTTCCATCTGTTACATGTTGCAGGTTTCTCTTCTCATGATTTGGCCAAAATTTCAAGTATTTCTTTCTGATATTTGTGATAAATTGTCGTTGTGTCTTAGCATCTTTTAAAACATTTAGATTACTTCTTTCGCTGCCCAAGACATGTTCAACATTGTTCTGTAAAATCACATCTATAAATTCTCAGAAATGTCTTTGTTTATGCTTGTTTAGTAATTGTCCATGATTCAAAGTCACGTGTTAAAGCGTGTTCTGTGTAACACGTAAGATTTCTTCTTCAAATCTCCAATGACAAGGATTTATTGTATAAAATGTTCTTTATATTATAAAATGCAAGTTTTGCTGACCTATTCTTTTTTTTTTATTTTAATCTATGTGATACATCTTCCATCTGTTGTTATCCACGTGTCTAGATCATTGAATTTCTGTACAAGCCACAAATTAATCATTGGCTTTAACTGCATATTTAGACATGGCCTGTTGCTTTGATATTACCATGACTTCTGTCTTCATGTTAGTCAAATTACGGCCCATTTTCTCACTTTCATTCTCTGTAGTTCCTTCTTACCTGTTGTTATTAAGCCGGCCTAATCAACATAACCACATTTATTTAAAGTATGACCTCGATCAGAGATCACTAGCATTTTGTTTTTAATCAGTCAATCAGTCAAGTGCCGTCTTCACAATAAAGGCTAGCTGCAATGCATCTCCAACACTGTCTCTCGAACTGATTCTGTCAGACTGATGTTCGTCAACCTCTTGGTATTATCTTCCCTCTTCTATCGTTGTCTGCCTCTTGCTCAGTTGTCTTCAGTCCTCCAGTATGGTGCTAAATGGGTTACGGACGCAATTCGTAATCCCGCATACCGTGTTCGAAACACAGCTGTGGACGATTTGGCAGCAGACCGCCTTGTGTTGATTTTTTTATTTAAATGGTATGAGTGCTGGTCGTTCAGAAAGCAATGGCAAGCTACTGAACATAAACATGCCAAGAAATCATAAACAGCCAAAGAAAATGCTGAGGTTGACTACAACGTTCTGTAAAGAATATGCAACTAACTTTATGACTTTTAACGTGGTAGAAATATTTCACTTGGGAAACTCATCGTGCACTTCATCTCTGAGAGAGTATATCTTTTAATTTCTTTCGTGAACTCCCTTTTCAATCCCAGTTTTTTTTTTTTTTCTAGACCCTCTGTATTTGATTTGTTTGTTTCTGTGAAATACGACATATTCTTCTGAATATCCACATCTCCGGGGCCTTTATTCGACTTTCTAAGTGTTTGTTCAGTTGTCCAATATTTCTATTGACCTCATTATATGCTCGCTGGATTTCTAACAGCAAATCAAGGAACAAGAAAGCCCCCGAAAGACGCCTTTCTTTATATTGAAAACATTATTAACGTAAATGATAGGAGCTACATAATACTTGCAAAATGTATACACGATTGTCCGTAATGTTATAATAGTTTCATACCACTTAAAAGTTTATTGTTGACTGAGTGGGCCAGCAGTTTTCTTAGCTCTCCATACAGTGTAGCGATATGACTGCAGCAGTATCCCAAATACCCAGTAGGAAATGTAGTGACATGTATGTTATTGATCCAGCTCGTATTTGGTATCACGGCGAAAGTATATTTAAATAATAATACATAAATTGCCCAGAAGCAGTTTACTGCGATGTGATAGCACCATCGTATATTGTAGGCCTGAATGCATGCCTGAATGTAGGCTTGAATGTAGGTATGAATGCACGGAGGCATATGTGGTCAATCTTTCCCTCACTTTCGCAGGCTTTGAGTCCATTCGTTGAGCCCGCAATTCGCTATCAAATTCGTTACCGTTAATGTACAATTTTGTTTCAACTGTCTTGTCACTTACAAGGCTACATTGCTACAATATACTCATTGGGAACATCTGTTCCATCACGTCACCTTTTCTGGACATTAAGTTTTCAGTGCAAACATTCCATTTTTGAATATTTCCAATTTCAAAAACTCTTTATTAAAATGTTAAAATTAAAAGATAGAAGAGTAATATATATATATATATATATATATATATATATATATATATATATATATATATATATATATAGATAGATATATAATTTGTGTTTAAAGCTCACAGTAATATGAATAATATTTCTGATTGATAATACATAATTCCGTCGATAAAATTAATGCTTCCAGTGGTCATCATTAATACATTCTTAGATGTTTTGATTAATTATTTAAGCCGCCGACTGTGTGTGGATGTTGTGTATGTTAAACTATTTAATTAATTATCCCATACCTTAAGGTTCCCCCCGCGGTTTATTCAATAATGAAGTACATGTAATTGTACACATTGATATCCCTGTAATAAATGTATAATGAATGAAATAATACATAACCCAGAAAATTTGTGAAAGTCAAAAGACATTAACCGTAAGACCAAATAAGTAATGTTTCATTCTAACGTAAAATCAATTCTACTGTATTATGAGAAACACAGAGAACGACTATAATTCGTACAATTAAACTACAAACAATCGCTAATTGGTGCCTGCATAAATTAGAAGGAATAAAATAACATGACAACCCGGGATGATTAACCCAGTCAACAAATGCCTGACGAAGGTTGGATGTCAGCTGAAAGGCGCAAATATCGCAGCTCTGCTTGTAAATAGGCACAACGCAGTTACGTTCAAAACAAACATTTCGAACGAACGAAGAAGAAGACATAGTATGACAAAAACCCCAATGTGGACCTCATAGAAGAACTAGGCACATACTAACGAGTGACTCGAGAAATGAAGAAAACAACACTCGCTCTGAAATTCTGTTTTTGTTCAGTTTATGTCTTTGATTTATCAAACTTCTGTCTTCTTTCATGTTTATTGCTTACGACAGCATCTCAACAGCAGTCAACCTATTGTTCTTTACTTTATGTTAAGTATCTTGTGGTTAGTGCTCTTGGTGTTTTGTGTGAAATGTATTGTTGAGCGAACTGTGTGAAATTTATTGTTGAGCGAACTGTGTGAAATGTATAATTTATTAGGCCATGAATTGTTCATTACTGCATTGAGCATTGAGAGAATGTAAGGCTTTTAACTGTGTAGTCTATAGAAATCGTGTATTACTATATAGCCTTGTATGTCAGGTTCACAATTAAATGTTCTTCTGTTTTTTCACCCCACCTCTACCCCCAATTGAGACATAAATCATTAGCCACATCACTCCAAGCCGTGCTATCTTTTGCTAGCTTATGTACGTCGGTGCATGTTCCCCCCCCCCCCCAAGTTATTCATCTGCATTTCCGATTCTCTTCTCCATTATTTTAGGCCTTCCTCAGTGTCGTCTGCCATAAGGGCTCCGGATAAAGGACTTTCTAGTTGTACTACTCACAGGTTTTCTCACTGTATGTCCTATTCAGCGTCAGCGCCTTCACCGTTTATTCACTTGCAATTGTCTAGTTTTATCCATCGTCTCCACATCGGTGATTCTGTCATACAAGTTTAGGCCAACTCTGCGTAGCAATTAATCTGAACAATGTGTGTGGTTTATTGATGATGGTTTTAGTCGTTCTCCATATATCTGATCCATACAGTGGTACTGTTTTAACGTTAGAGTTAAGTATTCTAAGTTTAGTCGTTCTCCGTGTATCTGATCCATACAGTGGTGCTGTTTTAACGTTAGAGTTAAGTATTCTAAGTTCGGTGCTACTTTTAATTTCTGTTGCTTTCCACAAATTTCCCTGTGCTATAAAAGTTCCTCTTGTCTGTTGTATTCTTATACTAACATACCGCTATATGTTCCCACAATCGTTGCCTATATCGTTACAGACATAGGGGTATGGCTCCTCTTTTTAACCAAATTTAACCAAAGGAGATTATGTTTATAATTTGCTTGGCTTCATGTCATCATTTGTGACTGTTCCCTGTGAATTGTTGTTAGACCAAATTGTTGTGACCTCACATCGCTTGTGTTTCGTTTGTCTATGACACAGGGACAATGTTGTCTGAAGTCCAGATCATCAAGCTACTTGGTCAGAAGTTACATTTGTTATACGTATTTTTAACTACCTCGTAGTGTAAGGTTTTGAATTAAGTAGGCTATATGTAAGGATTGCATGTGTTGTGTATTCAGTGTGTTACTACATGGACACTAATATGATTTATAATTGCACGGGCCTGTATCTGAAACTCATTATAGCATGAGCTGTACATAAACCTGGCATTGAACAGCTCCATATACAAAGTAGTCATTGCGGAAAGTTAACAAGAGGGGTGATCCTCATCGATGGTAGGATTGTGTTATCCAACCAGTACTTGTATGGGGTCGACCTAGCCTCATAAATTGGGTCCTGGGTATTGTTTATAATTTTATAAGAATTATGTGGAAATAAACAGTGGCCGAGGAAGGGAACTATCCACCGCACCTCAGTAAACCTTGACCAATAATACCACAGCTTCACACATCATTAGCAGTATCATGAGAATACATCTGCCTTGTTATTTGTGCTCAATATTTTAGATGCTTATGGTTAAGGCGTAGTGGGCATATAGTCCTATACCCATATAAATTTTTAATGACTGTGCAGTGTTTGAAAATACTGCCGGTCCAAGTTTTGTATTTAGCTATTATGTTGCATGAACTTTACAGAGGGTGAAAACAAAACTTGGACCGGCAATATTTTCAAACACTGCACCGTCATTAAAAATACACCCTATATTTATAGACCAATCAATACGACGCGGGCAGCCTTTACTTCCCCAGACATTTTCTGGTATACATTTTAGACTGTGTCGACCTGGGAGCCCTGGTCAATTTTCTATTCCACCTCCATGCGAATTCGACACCATGACCATTGGGCCAACAGGCCAGCTTCCAGCCACTGCACTACCACAACTCCCAATGCTTGTTAAGACTAAAGTTATTGTTAACACTTCCATAAAATATAGACCGCAATCTCAGTTTTTATTTCGCAATAAATGATAACTTTGTATGCCACAATAAACTGCCAAATCTTCTTTCTGCATGCTTAAGCAGTTATTATCTAATTAAAAGCAAATATATTTTAAAAAAACATGCATACACAACCGTTATCAACAACAGTAAAGGCAGCGGCGGCGTCTGCTGACTGACACACAGACGTACGTGTAACGTACCTATGCAAACAACGTTAGATAACCCTCCATGTTGAACATAGTAAACATTAGAATCCAACGGAATTTTCTCTCAGATTTCGTTTCATAACCCTCCATGTTGAACATAGTAAACATCAGAAACCAACGGAATTTTCTCTCAGATTTCAGAGTAAATTAAATCTCAGCATGAGGCCCGTGTTTCTGGTTCGTGTGCTCGCACCTAGAGAAGACGGTTGTTGGAGCAAGACAGAAGAAGAAGGAAGCTCTCGGTGGTTGGTGTCGGTTGTTTTGTTTGTTTATGGAGTGATTATATTTAGCAATGATACGGAATGACAGACTGCTGTGTCGGCGCAGATGTTGTACAATTATCCGAGGGTTTAAATATTTGTTGCTTGTGGAGATGTTATCTCTCTAAGAACGTGAGTATCTGTCCTTGTGTTGTTGTTTTTTGTTTTTTGTTTTTTTTTAATCCGTTTAAAATTTTCAAATTTTACATGTTTAAGAGTCTTACATTATATTTTTACACAGAGTTAAAGTTTAAGAGTCAATTCCCTTAGATTTCCCCATCGAGGTAAAGTTTAAGTGTCAGTTTCCTTGAATTTTTACACATGATTATAGTTTACAAGTCAGTTCTTTTGAATGTTCACATAGTTCAAGGGTCAATTTCCTTGGATTTTCACGCAGGGTTATAGTTTAAATGTCTATTCTCATGAATTTTCACACATGGATATAGTTTAAAAGTCAAGTCTTTTGAATGTTCCTATAGAGTGAAAACTTAAATGAGAAAATTCTCTTTACACGATTTCAATGTCAAGGAACAGTTAACAACTTACAAGCAAAGTAAAATAATCCCGGTCATTAGCTATAGTTTTCAATTATTATGCTTAGTGCGCCCCGTGGTCTCTCGTTCTTACCCGTACTTCTATGAGCGCCTAACAATACGTGTGCATTTATTTATGAACTGTCTTAGTGGTCTCAAAGGGTTCCTCAAATGATATTTGTGTAAAAGAAGTAAAGTTTTCTAGAAGACATCAGCCACGTAGGCTGTTTGGCCTCATTGAAATATATTCCTTGGAAAGTGCAATTTTCATGCGACCTTTCCAATGTCTGACATATACGTTGAACTCTTAACCGGATAGTTGTTCCTTACGGGCCATGAGTTCAGGGAGAGGTAAACAATAACCCAACATATATTGCCGCATATAACTGTCAAAAACTGTCACTTATTGCCAATATAGTACCTTCCGGTGTATGGCAAGAGGGTCTTGACCCCAAGGAATTAAGACCGCCTGGCTGGTGCCGTCGCCGCGAACTGTGCAGGGTTGTTTTCTTTTTGCTCACGACAGAAAAAAAAAACCCACACCTTACCGAGGATTCGAACCCGGGTCTCTCGAAGGAGAATCCGGCATTCTAGCCACTCGGCCAGCCGCTCCTCTGCGGTATATAGAAACTGAATATAAACTGATAACTCGTACAGCCCCTAAGCATCTAAAATATTGAGCACAAATAACAAGGCAAATGTAGTCTCATGACACTGCTAACGGGGTGTGAAGCTGAGGCATTATACATCAAGGTTTACTGAGGTGCGGTAGATAGTTCCCTTCCTCGGCCACTGTTTATTCCCACATAATTACAAGAAAATTATGGACAATACCCCGGACCCATTTTATGAAGCTGGGTCGACCCCACATCCGTACTGGTTGGGCAATACCATCTAACTTTAATGAGGATTAAACCCTCTTGTTAACTGCCCGCCAGTTCGCTGGTCGTGTATTCGAACACACATCGAGGCGGAAGTGTTTTAAAACTGTCCCATGCTCCCAGGCCGACATAGTCTAGAATACACACTGGGAAATATGGCTGGAACCAAAGGCAACCGCCGCGATACTGACCATATCAACCATCCAGTCCCGGTCGGGTTATAAAAGATAGGAGGATAGCACCATATACTTAATACGTCTCAAGGTTTAGTTTACTTTAGTTTAGTTTAGTTTAGTCGACGGATCAACGTCACGGCACACGAGTTTAACCCGTAAGTGCTCCGTCTTACTCCTAACGCAAGCCTGAGTCCGGAGAATCTCAGCTCAGTGCACGAACTCCGTAGCACCGGCGAGGATCCTGAAATACTTTTGGTAGATGTTTAATTCGAAATTTTGCCCGGGCAGTGCCGTTAGGCTACTCTTTTTCGATTTCCAACTGCCAAGGGAATTTTTACTTGCGCAACAATACACACGGGCGTCCGATCTCACTACCCAGAGACCAGGGGAAATTTTATTACTAGAAGTCCACGTGAAAAAAAAATCCCGGCCCTCACAGGGACTTTAACCCGGGACCCCCAGCACTCGAGGCGGACACCATACCTCGAGACCACTCAGCACGCTCAAGGTGTGTTAAGGGAATCTGTACTGTTCTTTACACCCTCCCTCCCTCCCTCCCTCCCTCTCTCTCTCTCCCTCTCTCTCTCTCTCTCTCTCTCTCTCTCTCTCTCTCTCTCCGTCTCGCCCTCTCTCTTGATAAGCAAGAGCACACATAAGGGGGAGGAGGAAGGGGGGGGGGGGTCAACATGGAGAAATGGTTGTCTTCTGCCTACCGTTCTAAAGGTCGTGGGCTCATTCCTCGGACTTCACCATTCACGCCAGGAGTGCATTTTTTGCCGGAGACATCTTCAGGGTAATCGCTGGAACTTCGGAGCTCGTGCTTTGTTCGATGCTCTCGACAAGCGGTTATAATGAGAGAGACCAAGCTAAATAGGATAAAACCAGTGCAATGAAGTCGACCCTCTGGACGTCATTACTTGAGTACACATGAGATTATCTCACTTTCATTAAGTGATGTCAGTGAAATATCAGTGTTGTACTTCCCAGATGATTCAACATTATCCATTTAACATGTCTTATAAAGACAATTTTAACTTTTATATAAATTCTTGACAAACCGCTCCAGAGGAATCAAATCCGTTACAAATACCAATATACGTCACACGAAACATGCAGGAACTGTTGCTTAGCTGCAGTAAACGCGTTTCGCAATTCCCCGATACACCAAGTCCAGGTGTTCGGAATCGGCTGCAGACGATAAGGAAACAGAATGCCTTGCGTTGATTTCTATGGTATGGGTGTCGATCGTTCAAACATCAAACTACTGAACAAATAACTTACCTAGAAAATCACAAACAGCCCAAAGACATAATGCTGGGGTGGATTGCGACAGTATGTAAACAGCATGCAACTAATTTGTAACAAGAAATTCACATTTCACTTACAGTCACACAATATGTGTCCGTGCCCGTTACTGTGAATGTGTAAATACGCGCATTGTGTACACGCTTACACTTGATTCTCAGCGGACTCACGTGTAATTTCCATGGATGAAAACAGAACAGCAGATTTACAGATGAACAGCTACGTGCTTAAGGAGAGCGTTAGATATCCAGGCTTGCAGGCGACAGCGCTTATTTTAAACTGGCACTGGGGTCGTAAATTAAGCCAAAGGGGCGGGGAACAATTTGGCAGCAGTTGGGCCTGGAATCATTTCCAAAGCGCCGCCAAACCAATGAGAGGAAGCCCCGGAACCTGGCGCCAGCACTTCCTGACACATTCCGAATCAAGACCAGGCTGCTGCGAGGAGTTGGAGGCGGGGCAAGATCAATGCCTGGGTTCTGGAACCATGAGCGCGTTGAGAGAAGTTCAAACTGGTTCGTGTATAGCGTATTGTTCAAGTCATTGTGAAGCAATCGATATATATATATCTATATAGGCACTCTTCCGAATTCCGGTCCCAAATAGTTCTGCAGTGAATAAGTGATTAGGGTTAGGGTTAGGGTTAGTTATATAAAATTATTCACTGCAGAACTATTTGGGACCGGAATTCGGAAGAGTGCCTATATATATATATATATATATATATATATATATATATATATATATATATATATATATATATATATATATATTATATATATTATATATATATATATATAAGGAGAAAAGTGGGACCGCGAATGTCCAGTATGTGTGACACGCACGCACGCACGCACGCACGCACACACACACACACACACACACACACACACACAATTATCGTCTACCACATAGGAGACACACATATACACACATATCGTCCACCACTTAGGAGACACATACACACATATCGTCTACCACATAGAAGACACACACACACACACACACACATACATATCGTCTACCACTTAGGACACACACACACACACACACACAATTATCGTTTACCACATAGGAGTCACACATATACACACATATCGTCTAACACATATGAGACACACACACACATACATACATATCGTCTACCATTTAGGACAGCCATACACACACAATTATCGTCTACCACATAGGACACACACACACACACACACGCACGCATACATATCGTTTACCACCTAGGACACACACATACACACATATCACCTACCACATAGGACACACACATACACACACACACACACATATCGTCTACCACTTAGGAGACTTACGAGACCCTTTTGAAAGCCTTAAGGCAGCTTGCCTACATGATGAAAGCCTTAAGGCAGCTTGCCTATATGATGCCAGGCCCATACTTAAATAGATCAGACGGTACTCTGTGGGTGATGTGGTCCGTATCATGCCGGCCACCTTTACGTCCCAAGACATTTCCTGGTACCCTTTTAGGCTGGGACGATGTTGGGAGCTCAGGTCATTTATTGTTTCGAACCTTGACCACTGAGCTGGCATGGCGAGCGTAAAGTCATAATACTACCACCTCCCGCGTCTGTGTACGGGAGGTGGTAGTGTGTGTGTGTGTGTGTGTGTGTGTGTATATATATATATATATATATATAATATAATATATATATATATATATATATATATATATTAATATAGAGAGAGAGAGAGAGAGAGGAGAGAGAAGAGAGAGAGAGAGAGAGAGATGTTTAGCAGATTTTGTATTTTAAAATATGCACTATATGGTAAAAGGTTCAGTCTAGAGAAGTAATACAATTGCTGGAAGAAAGTCATAATTATGCCATATTCCTTGGTTTGCACGCCATATTTACAACTATGTAAACTATATGTCTCGTGTAGATTTTTTTTTTTGGGGGGGGGGGGGGGGGGAATTGTATACTACATTTGAATCAATATCTTTCAATTACATCAATGTAGGTCAGCATGGCAGAATTGATAAGAACACGTTTTCTTAAACATCCGGTGTGCTGATGCCGAGTTAAGGGGTTCAACCCCTACACCAGACAGTTGGGCTAAAATGTTAACCTATGGTCCTTGACTTGGGAACTTCAGTTACAAGTACCTCTGAAGTCGGAGTAGATTCGCCTGTTGGCGAGGGACACTGGTAATAGAAAAACTAATCCACACGCAAAATTCAGCCCCCCCCCCCCCCTATTTTTGGAAGAATTACTTTGTAATTTACACCAATATAAATTATTTATTTTACTTATACCAAGTTGTTTTATATGTCTATTTACATCAGCATAATTTGTATTCTGATTTACTCCAATGTGTATTATACGTTTCATTTGCATCAATGTGTTTGGTGTATATATCTTACACTCGGCCTTCCAACCAATCATCTTTTGCACATCAATTATCTATTGTGCATATTACATTCACATAGAAAAATCAGTGTCAAATGAATGTTGTGAACATAAAACAATGCATATTATTATGTTTTTAGACAGGCTGGCAGGCGCGCGCGCGCGCGCACACACACACGCACGAGCACGCGCACGCGCGCACACACACACACATGCATACACATAAAAATATATATACCCACATACACACCTTCATACACATAGCCACACATCATGTACACAAACACTCAGATATACACTCAATCAATAACCATGTCTATTTATAGCACGCCCGGATCCACTATACACTATCATCCCGTAGCAGGTCTTTTGCAGACGATCATTAAAATCATTTCCCGCCGAAAAGTATCTCGATCCCTTACCAGTTGCCCTGCCTCACGCACCCTCATGCCCAGGGATGTCTGCAATATCATGTCTTCGTGCTGGTCGGGTCTGCGTTTTCTTCCAGGAACCATGCCTTCTATCACTGCTCTCTCCAAGCAGAGACGTTTCATGATCGACTGGCACCTTGCCGTCTTGATAGACAAGAGTTTGTTACAATCTGCTGCAAAAAAGCACAACTATAACCTATGGCTTTAGCGAATGTAACGTCTCCATAGCACAAGGTCTGGGCTGAATTTAGAGACCGTGTGTTGCCCATGCAGCAGGATTCATCTCTCGACCTGCCTAGTTTACTCCAGAAGAAAGGTAACACCAATACGTCTGGAACAAGGCAAGCTGAAGACGGTGCCAGATTAGCAAAGCAATACTCTAACTATCCGCATGTCGGAGCTTCCATCCTAGACCAGTTTCTGACCAATGCCTTGCAATGACATTTAGTCTTTAGGTTGCATTTTCTCACACCAGAATAAGTCTTGTACCCTCCAATTTGCGTTCCTCCACCCGAAGCCGTTGATGCAATGTGCGGTGTCGGATTTGATGAGCGCCGCCCAACATTTGGCTCTATCAGAAAGCAGGTAGCTGCTATACTCTTATACGGTAGCTCAGTCTAATACTTTATGGCCAAATTATTTCAGTGTCCGAGGCAGAACGCTGGTTATATGTTGGATGTCTTCCATGTTCACATCTCGTGGAATGTCAGTGTTTTTCCTCCTCTTGGTCCACGATATTCTATGAGCTTTGCTCTAGTATTGCAATTCAAAAGCCCGTTGTTCTGTAACGATTGCGTAATGGAGGGGAACAGACCAAGAGGAAGACCGAGAAGAAAATACCTGGATGGCTTGGCCACATGGCATGGACGAGACAGGAACACTGAGCTGATCCACGACACTGGTGATCGAGTGAAATGGCGAGTCATGACCGCCCACGCTTTCCGGCATGGCACATGATTGATCGATTGATTGAATGGAGCATTACTCAAAACCTATGTTGACACACGAAAGTTGCGTGATCTGAAAAACCTTACTTTAACTTCTTTGTTGGTGTTGTGCCACATTTTTATGTAAACTTTGACCTCTGTATTGCAATGATCAGTCTACGTTTGATGTCTTATGGACATTGTCGCTATCGGTGTTGATTATGGCGCCAATGATATTCAAGGTGGGTGCATTGCTCACGGAAGAAAGTGAAACAAATGGGTCCCAGCTTGAGTCGTCGAAAGACAGAATCAATATAATATCAAAGATGGTGCCTAAAGAGACATTTAAAGTAAATAGTGTACAATTTAAGAAATTCGAATGTCTATGTACATGGATGATATCAAATGGAAGAGGTATCACAGGGATTAAAAGCAGATTAGGACAAACACTACATTTCATAAAATGAAGAACATTTAATGCAATAACTCCCTGTCATTGGAGAATAGAAAAAGAATTCTTGTGTATTTCAAATAAAAATGTTAACGTATTGCTGTGAATCCTGAACAATTTGTAAACAAGTAAAAGAATCTTAATAAGCAACATAAATGTGGTTTTACAGAAAAAAGTCTGCACATTTCTTGGTCTGTTAAAAATGAGTAATCGAAACTTTGGAAGAGGCTAAGGCACAATGAAATCTTATCATTCATTAGCGGTAGAAAGAAGTAGTAGTCATTATTTAGCAACATTATGAAGAAAAAACAAAAACAAAACAAAACAACAACAACAACAACAACAACAACAACAACAAAGAAAAACAAAACAAAACCCCCCAAAAAATAAATAAATAAAATAAAACATACTGTGACAACTGGAAATATTTGTGGAAAGAGAGATAAAGGAAGGCAGCGAGAGAAAATTCTTGACAACCTTGTATGACGTCACGGTTGTCAGCGCAGGAATTAATTAATATATACTACTTTTTAGAACACATGATATAGAGAAGCATGAAAACTCATGTCAGTCAGCAACGCACTTGAGGATGATGATGATGATGGTGATGGTGATAGTGATAGTGATAGTGATGACACTTTCAACATCTTCAGTATTGACTGTGACCTGTGACTGTAGGGTCACCTCGTCTAATCCCTCAGCACTATTTGGGAGGAGAACCTTTTCATAGGCTTATCTGAGTTCTGGAAATGGATTTGCACCAAAGTTTGAATGTATCAGAATTGTTCCAGGTCTCGTCAATTTATACAGATATGGGACTTCTGACCAGAGCTACATCATAGGTGTACAGTGCTGGCATTCTCTTGGTATGTGAATTCATAGCAATACAACATCATAAAGTGAATTTCGTGGCGCTGTCGCGTCAAGCCTATGGTCCACTACATTCACCTTTAACCAGCATTTTTGGGGGGTTTGCTTTACCCAGCCTTTGACTGTCCTCAGTCTACCTAAAAGACAGCAGGTGTGTTTATATCTTCGTTCGGTTCCTATCCTTTGACCTGTCCGACATGGGAGACTCTATCAGTAGTTGCGCTACCGTCTGCATAGCTCTTGGGGTCATTGCGGCTCGCAAACCTCTCTGCCACTGTAAGGTGAAGGAACGACAGACGGTTCTCATTGTATAATTTAGACCACTTATTGCGGTATCCTGTAACCTAACAGTCACATTACAGCAATGTCTGCCAACAGATCACTCTGACCTTCTTAGCCGTGTGTTTATTTGTGCCCCCGCCTCCCGCCCTCGACCCCCCCCCCCCTCCCCCCAACTGTCTGAACTTACTTGTGCCATCTTCAAAACAGTAGTTAGCCTTCTTACGCGTAATTCACATTTACATCTTTATTTCTTTGACACAACATTCCTAAATTTGATGGAGTGTTTTCCCACTTCACAACCTATCTTGCTGATATTTAACCCACGTCAGCGATTGGACAAACATTGCACACGTGATTATGCGTAATTTCGGAATCAATTCCCATTGGCTAGGCATTTATTTGCACGTAACAAGAAAATCTAATTACTCTCTAACGAGTTGCCACTTTGAAGAGCTTTCGTTTGTTTTCGGTCATGCGAGTTCATGGAATCTAATTCTGGCGTTGGGTAAGGCATGGAAATATTCATCTAGTTTCAGAAATGTCCTTAGCGTACCTCTTGTACAGTAATCTGTGATCACAGTTTTAGACACATTTTACCCCGTAACCGATGTCTGCTGATTTATTGTGAAGTGAGATCGGATCCCCTGCCTTCTTTCATAAGTGCAACAAAATAGAAGGTCCCGTGTGAAAATATAGCTCGTTAGAGACCCCACGGCAGTTGGAAATCGCAAAGAGTAGGCCATAAGGCTTCCGCCCTGGCAACATTGTTATTAAAATGAAACCATACACATAGGATAGGTAGAGTCCGTTACCTTGGATGGAATCTGGCTACAGGAAGCAAACTTTACACAGATATATGCTGAAGTCGGAAACGCTGACCTTTGAGGTGCATGATTATTTGGCGGTCCCCTCGGAAGAGAAACGAAGAAAGAGAGAAAGAATCTGGACCACATATTGTTGTATTGGTAAACCAACCCATCCCATTACAGAAATATCTGCCAACAGATCACGCTGACCTTCTTAACTGTGTTATCGTTGTTCCTCCCGAACTGTCTGAACTTACTTGTTGTGCCATCTTCAGAACAGCAGTTAGCCTTCTTACACGTAATTCCCCTTTACATCTTTATTTCTTTGACGTAACATTTTTAAATTTCACGGAGTGTTTTCCCACTTCCACAGCCTATTCTGCTTATATTTAACCCACGTAAACGATTGGACAAATATTCCACACGTGATTGTGCGTAATTGCAGAATCAATTTCCATTGGCTGGGAATTTATTTGCACGCAACAAGAAAATCTAATTACTCTAACGAGTTGCCACTTTAGAGAGCTTTCGTTTGTTTTCTGTCATGTGAGTTCACTGCATCTAATTCTTTCGTTGGATAAGCACTGAAAAAATGCATCTACCTTTAGAAATGTCCTTACCGTACCTCTTGTACAGTAATCTGTGATCACATTTTGGATACTTGTACATTTTACTCTGTAACAGATAGGTTTGAAAACTAATTATTGCGAAAATGTGACGCGTTCGTAGAAATATTAATGCCATCTTTTTAAACTAGTGAATATTAGAATGCATACCTCTTGTCCAGTAATCTATGATCAGATTTTTTTACATACATTTTACTCTATAACCAATGGTTTTAAAAATAAATTGTTGTGAAAGTGTGACCTTTTTGTGAAAAACAATAATGTCATTTGTTTAAATAGTGAATATTTATCTGTTTTTACACGTCTTCAAAACCAGAGGATCTGGCCGACACGCAGGACTCTGAGGAAAGGCCAGACGGACATTTAATCAAACTGCAGCTGGTACCATTACAATTCGGACTCTTCGCTGGCTGTTGAAAGTTAGGAGGGAGCACGTATGGTAATGTTCCTAGTGCTGCTGTGATGTCGACTCTTGATTGTACTCAACTCATGAATTTTGAAAACCTAAGGATTTAAACGTTTAAGGTACAGACGCTTTTGATGCATGTTGTAGCCCTTAACTCTAATGATGGGGATGATGTCAATGTCCAGTAAAGGGACTTTAACGTCCAGGACGGTGCAGCCTGAGTTAGGCACCAGGAACATCATGGAAGTTATTGAACATATAACCCATGGGATGCTGATTGATCTATATAGATGCAGACATAGCACCATATACCAAAATACAGCCCACGGCGTGTATACGGGCATTTCACTCTTTACTTTGTTTGTTTGTTCGCATATACTTTACAGGACATCGCTGTCAACATCAGCATCTTTCAGCTGATTGTTGATTTCTTGGCAAGATTACGCTGAGTAGTTTGCCATTGCTTTCTGAGCGACCGGCTCACTTATCTTGTAAGGCACAAACGCGGCGAGACCCGCTACCAATTCTCGTGCGCTGCGTTAACTCACGTGGATAAACGGGATTACGGAGAAACCCGTTTAACCCTTAGGCCAGGGAGACCGGCACTTACTTTACTAGTAGAAGTAAAATCACAAGAACAGAAATGAGATTTCTGAGAAGAATACTCAAAGTATCAAGAAGAGAGAAGATGTGAAATGAAGAAATCAGGACTAAAGTGGGGCTAGATTTTATTAGAAGGTAGCAAGTCAAATAGTGTGGCCATGTAACTAGGTTACCAACTATCAGTCTACCACAACAAGCAATGATGTACGGACCAGATGGAAGCAGAGGAAGAAGCCGACCACGTAAACAATGGAACCGGGGGGGGGGGGGGTGGAATAGCAGAGTCCATGGGAATATCGATACATGAATCCCATAAGCTGACACACTCTCCCACTGTTTATACTTCACCTCAACACCGCAAGGTACAAGAGAAACAAGATTAGATGAGATGAAAATTATCAGTCCATTACCCCATATGGACAACAATCACCTTCGGTTTAATAGGACTGTGAGGGTAAAACCGTGGGCAGCTGTCAGGCTGACTCAATCACAGGACTATCATTCTGAGCTGGTGATGGACCCTAACTATAACTTCTCCTTGAAGTTGAACCGGGATAGGGGTAATGGTGAAATGGAAACGACTGAGATGAGACTAGTAGAAGTATGGCAGTCTTACAGATCGTTGGAGAGAAGTCGACTTATTGAGTTCAGTTGAATTGTGTCAAGAACCGACATTGCAACACTCGGGACATTTCCATACGTGCTAAGTCCTCATATTCACCAGCCAGCGAAGAACCCCAATACTAATGGTATCAGTAGCAGTCTGATTATATGTTCGTCTAACCTTTCCTCGGAGTCTTGAGTGTCGTCCAGATCCTCCGGTAGCCGTCGACTTATGTGACCGTTGACATCACAGTTCTGCAAAGGTTTCCCATATTTCCCCATTCTCAATCGGCAGTGAGTCAAGATGACACGGACAGTTTAAAAACGATTATGTGGTTGCTGAAGCCCTCTGATGTGCACAACGGTCCAAAGCAGGACGCGCCGTTCAAAGATGTACTCATAAAATGAACATTACCGGGGCGAAGACTTGGCGCCTGCTAATATTTCTCTGATATGGCTGGAGAAATTAGCGCCGTGAAGATTTGATGGCTATAATATTGACTCCCTCTATTTTGTCTGTCAACACATTCACACGTTGACGTGCTTGGGAAAATACACTTCTGCTTTTTTTTTTTCTGTTTACCAGCGCCAGCGAATTTTAAAACCGTTCTTTTCTCACAGTAGACTTGACTTCATCACAGTCTCTTTTGCATTTTCCTTTAGCTCTCTGGCTAAGCAGGGAGCTGTGGTAGAGTAACGGCTACACGCTCGCCTGTCGTACATGTGGCCTTAGTTTCCATCCATATCAGGGCGGTTTTCGAATTGTTACAGTTGACCTCGGCTCGCAGGTCAACCCAATCTAAATTGGGTACAAGGAAATGTCTTGAGAAGTAAACACGATCTGCGCGATACTGAGCACATCAGCCACTTAGTGCTGTTCGGTCTATATTTTGTTGTTGTTACGTTCGCTTGATTTGAACTCAAACGTAGTCCATACACGTCCTATTACCTCTAGTGCACTTTTACTGATTTTCGCGTATGGATTAGCTTTCAATATGACAAGTATCCCTCGCCGTCAGGCGAAACCACGCCGACTTCTGGGGTACTTTACTTTCCAAAATCAAGGAAGAGTAGTTAACATTATAGTTCAACTGATCGGTGTAAGAGTTAAACCCACAACCTCGTCATCACACCGGAAGTTTAAGAACGGGTATTCTTATCGATTCCGCAATGCTGACCCCCAATGTATTTAATTATTCGGGTACTTTTGTAACAACTGGCGGAATGCGTTTTCAAGGATGTTAAAAGTAGAATAGCCAAAACACAGGCAAAATGTAACCAGATGAAGAATATTCTCTGCAATTTAACTTTGTCAATTAAGGTGAGAAAACGAGTTCTTACGAACTATATTGTATCAATCCTGATGTATGGAAGCGAATCACGGACAGTTATAGACTGAGTTAGGAATTTGATGAAGGCTGCAAAGATGTGGTTGTATAGGATAATGATTAGAAGACCGTGGACGAACGGAAAGAGCAAAGAATATATTTAGTAAGAAGTTAACTCACTAAGAGAACTGGTTACTCGCATAAAAAGAGACAGTCCACATTCTTTAGCTTGTCATGAGAAGGGGAAAGCTTGAAAATGTTTCCACACCGGGAAAGTTGGAAGGAAAGAGAGGTACGGGAATACAAACTGAGAAAATGCTGGACAGTTTGACATCATGGCATGGAGGAACATTGGTATCTAAAATGATTGGCAGTTTCCTCCCATAAATTTCAAGGCATTTCAACTGAGGGACTGCATATTAATATGTAAAATACAAATGCTTGCATTAGAGATCAATGTAGCCAGGAAAAAAAACAGCACACAAAGCTTGCTAGGATGTTTATCAATCAATACCTAACTTGCACAGTCAGCAAATCCCAGTGAATCAAGTGTTGAGAAATTGTTAGGGGTGCTGGATAGAAAACACAGTGAGAAAACCTATTATAGTCTGTTTACTTTTGTCTGCCCCAATATAAAATTCCATATCTTAGTAACCAACTGAGGGGAAAATGATGAGATTTAGCATATAACCTTAGTCATTATGTCCAACCAACAACACACAAAATTTGTACAGCAGATTTCAGAGTTTGTTTATAAGCGGTATATAATTGACGGGTCAGAGAGGAAGTGCATATTATTAAATGTATTACACCTTCACACGGAAACATTAGCGTTGAATAGTTAATTGTCTCGTGGGACACGGGATTGGCCTTATGACAAGAGCCTCGCGTAGTGAAACGGGGAGTGTTCAGAGGTGTTATCAATAATGTGGGTGCTTTCATGAAACCTGATTATTTTTTTTTAAATCTTACCATTTATCGCTAACATCTGAATGTGTGAATATTGTTGAATGGGATTGAATGTGAAATTGTGTACACTTCAAAGCATCGCTATGAAGTTGTACACATATTTTTATCAAGAAGCTGATCGCAGGAAACTGTTTCATATACTATTACAAATCCCGAGAAAAGAACAGTGCATGCATTGGGTTTGAGTAAACGGTCATTTCGTCGATTGGTGCTGGAATCTGGAATGAAACCACCACGCAATAAGCAAACGGTAGGTAGAAAGGCAATTGTAGACAGCTTTGACAAGGATGTCATAAGGCGAGCTATTATTAAAATGCTGGATACCAAAGAAACAGTGACTGTAAGAAAACGTAGGGTTTGGTTGAGAAAGAACAATGACATAGAGCTATCCAAGACAACTTTGTATAAAATTATAAGGACATTAGGCTTCACTGTTTAGAAAGTACAATTTAGGTAGAAATATCATTTGCGAGCAACCGCATTTAGGAGCCATGAGAAGCAAATACCTACGTGAAATAAGGGAAATATGCAAAGAAAATTATGACATAGAGTATTTGGATGAAGCCTGGATCAATGCGCACCACACAAGTGAAGAGGAATGGCAATCAGTGGATGGAAAGATAAAGCGATATGTGCCCAGTAGTATAGGACAGCATTTGGTCATAGCCCATGCTGGTAGTACGCATAATGGCTTACTACAGAATGCTGGACTCGTGTTCGTATCAAAGCATACAGACAATGGGGATTATCATAATAAGATGAATGGTAATGTATTTAGAGATTGGCTCGAGAATACAGTGCTTCCATCCCTAGATAGACCGTCGTGTCCAATCATGGACAATGCATTATATCACAATGTTGTTGCCCATGAAGACAAAATACCTACAGCATCGAGCACAAAGGCAGCAATAAAGATATGGCTCCGAACGGAAAACATACAATTTCCAGAAACGTATTTCAATCTAGAATTGTTGTCCCCTGTAAAACAGACGCCAAAAAGCAAGAAATATCAAATCGACAAGTTGATAGAAGAGCATCGGCATGGGTGCTTGAGACTTCCGCCGTACCATTCTCATTTTAACACTATAGAACTTGTGTGGGCTAAAATTAAAGGACAGGTGGCAGCTGATAATACTATATTCAAATTGCCTGACGCCAAGATACTAACCCAGTCCGCGCTATTAAATATTGATAAAAGTTAGTGGAAAAAATGTGAGGACCATGTGTTGAAAGAGGAAGATGACTATTGGAGAAAGGATGGATTGAATTTTATGCAACCGAGAAGCAGTCATCAACCTACTGGAATCGTGCGACACAGATTAAGGTCTGGGCAGATCGCAGACATTAATCCACATGCACACCTACTGGGATATTTTTGCTCCAACTATTCAGAAGAAGAATTGAAGTCCCTTAACATGACAGCATCGGCACAAACAATACAACTTGTCAATGGCAACAATTTGAATTCCATAGTGATGAATTTTCAATTCCGTAAGCCCTCAAAGGTGACAAACAACTGGCATTGGAAAAAAAAAGAAGCTCTAGACGCAATGAATACCAACCGAAGAGTAATATTGCGGTGGGAACTGATATACTGTGGCATAACAAGAAACATGAGAAGAAACACGTTGTCAAATGAGGGAACAACACTCGAACATACGAATCATTCAATAAACTTCAATGAAAAGAGGACCAACATCTTGACCGTTAAGAAGGAAGCTCACTACAGAGACATTCACAGAAAGTTACAAGGTAATCCACAGGGCTAAAGATACAGCGAGGGATCTAAAAGCGCACGGAGTTGAGAACTAGAGACAGAGATGAATAATAATATGGGTATAACATGAGAGTGGATAAACCACATTATAATATACAAGTAAAAGGGAATATTCTTAAACAAGTGAATCGATACAATTATCTCGGAACAGTCATAATAGCTGATGGGACATGCCTTGATGAGTTTAGAATAAGAATCGTCATGGCTAAGATAGATTTTTGCAAGATGGAAAACATACTGACCAATAAACAGATGCCATTTACAATGAGAAAAATAGTGTTGAAGTGCTTCATAGAACCCTTACTTGTGTATGGATGTGAAGCGTGGACAATGAGCAGACGTACTGAAAAACATCTAATGGCTGTACAAATATGGTTTCTGAGGAAAATGCAATGAATGTGTCTACAATGGGCAAACAGAAAAACCAGTGACCAAGTCCTATAAGACATAAATGAAAACTATCAATTGATTGGAGAAATTAGACGTAGACAGTCACAATTTTTTGGACACGTTATGAGAAGAAATAAATTGTATACCTTAGTGACAAGATTGAAGGGAAAAGAACAAGTGGAACGCAGAGAAGCAAATACTTTGCTGGCTTGACCATGTGGTATGGTCGAGACAAGAACACTGAACTGATCCACAACTGGTGATCGTGTGAGATGGCGAAACACAAACATCACCGCCCACGCTTATCAGCATGGCACATGATTATGATGATTTGCAGAGACCTAAAGATGTATATTAATTATGCAGTTATTGTATCTTTGCAGCTATTATATTGATGCATTTTATTTATGCCTTTTAACCCCATGACCCAAACGCTACCACGCCTCACCTCTTGCCTCGATGAAAGCTACCATATTTCACTACCACGTTGTTTTCTTCTGCATGTTGTCTTTTCTTAGTTAATACCAGACACCTCGTTTGCCTCATGAACCATTTAGAAAACTCCCGGAAACATTCCCTCGCACACATACTAACATTTCCCGCAATATTGTTCCTTAAGAATCCATTATTCTTGTCCAGAGCCGAGCAAGCCTTACCGGCGCCGCAGTGACTGCTGGGAGGCTGGTAGCGATCCCTGATTTATTCCCCCTAGTGACAAATGGCCACGGTGTTCCACGTCCAACCAACATGGCCGGCCTGGCTGCAGCAGTGTAATCGTCAGGCCTGTTGACTGATTTCCCCAACACTTATCAGATTTGTTCTCTGGCTTCATTTAGCGGAAGTTGTAAATTTTAAATGCTTTATAGTCACGTGAAATATGATCCGGGTAAGTCAGTGTTTGGCAGCTGCGGTAGCGCGGCGGCTGGCATGCCTACCTGCAAGACTCGGTGGTCGTGCGTTCGAGCTGCCCCTCTCTTTCCAACCCCTCCCCCAACCACTCAGTATGGGAGGGTTTTTGTTACAAATTGACCTGAGTTCGCAGGGTGGACCTAGAATAGAATGCGTACCAGCAAATGTTCTGGAAAGTAGAGGCGGTTGACGCAATACTGAGTATGTCACCTATCGAGATGTTTTTTTTTTTTGCATATCTTTCTTTTACAGGACATCGCTACCAACACCAGCATTTTACTGCGGTTGTTAGTGTCTTGGCAAGTTTACGTTCAGTAGTTTGGCATTGCTTTCTGAACGACCGGGTCCCATACCAATTCGTTAAAACCCAGCGCTACGCTGTCTGCTGTCAAATCGCTCACAGCTATATTTCGAAGACGGGTAAGCGGGATGACGAATTGCGTCCATAACCCTATGCCACGGAGATCATGCTAGTGGCATATAACCAATACACCTCTTAGCGTAGAAAATGCTGTTTTTGTTTGTACATTTAATAAGTAAATGTAAATCACACACTTAGATGTTTCTTGGAGTCTCGGTGGCAGAATGGTTAGTGGTCTAGTTCTCCAAGTCAATGGTACCGGCTTAAACCCAGGCAGTGGCGAGATATATTAATTTTTCTAACATAGCGGCTTTGCCACCCAGAATTGTGATATTTAGATGTCTTTGTTTGTCCAAAATCCCTGGCACGTCATCACATACTATCAGCTGAGTCTTGGAACAGGTCTGTGTTCTTGTCTCGATTGTGTCATGTGGGAAACCATCCAGGTATTTATACAATGACTGGCACCTTGCGGTCTTGGCAGACGATAGTTTGTAAAATGGAGTTACACTTCTCCATAGCTCAAAGCCTGGGCTGAATTTAGAGACCATGTGTTGCCCGTGCAGCATGATCCCTCTCTCTCTCTCTCTCTCTCTCTCTCTCTCTCTCTCTCTCTCTCTCTCTCTCTCTCTCCTCTCTCTCTCTCTCTCTCTCTCTCCTCTCTCTCTCTCTCTGCCAGTCTAGTTTACTCCAGAGGAAAGGTAACACTAATGCTCCTGAAAAAATAACAGCTGCAGAAGCTGCCGGATCAGTAAAACGATGGTCTAACTGTCCGCCTGTCGGAGCTTCGAACCCAGGCAAGTTGCCGACCTAGGTTTAGGGCTTAGTCTATCCTGCCATAATATTTAGTCTTTAGGTTGCATTTTCTAACTGAATTGAGTTGAGTTAAGAACCCGACATCACTGCACTCAGGACATTCCCATATGTGCCCCGTCCCCTGATTCAACAGCCAGCGAAGAGTTATACTACTAATCGTTCCCACCGCTATCTGATTTAAAGTTCTCCTTTTTCTAGCACATGGGTAAGGTGTGTACCCAACAAATTTCTCTCCTCGGCCCGAAGCAGTTGACACAATGTGGGATGTCGGGTTTGGTGAGCGCCGCCCAACATTCGGCGCTAACAGAACAGGTAGTTCCGTCTACTGTCATACGGTAGTTCAGTCATATTGTAGCAGAATGAATATCATATCAGTATTAGCTTAGGGGTGCAAGACTACAGCACGCTTGAGCATCCATATAGAACAGTAAGAAGGATGCTCAAGTCGTGACGTAGCTGGTTGTTGGGTAGTTAGTTACCACCAAGGACGAGGGAAGAGAAGACAACATCATAATTGATTTGTACTTGGATTTTGTATCAACCATCATGTGTAAATAAAGTCTGTTTTGAAATAACCCAGCAGAACTCGTTGATCCACTGTATACAAGCATTGTTACAATATCTGACTATGACCTGACACAGGTCCCAGGCATAAACCGCAAACATTTTAGACAGACTGAAATGAAAGTAGCAACGGTATGAGATTGAATGAGTTAAAGTGCAACAAAAGACAGAGTGAGTAAATGTTATAACTGAATGTGTATACAATAGTCAGAAGAACTGAATGTGTTTCAGTTGTGTACGTGGTGATTTATTGCCACATCGAGAGATGCTTAGTAAAGCACACGTTCATGTGATATAGAGTTGTTGATTTAAAGAATATTTGCTACACTGTAGTTAAAGGGAGTACACCCGAGTCTGTGCGTAGACCTAGGGAATGTCTTGCTAAGATCGTGCAATAAAATAATATGGTAGAAATTAGAAAAGAGATAATGTAGGAAAAGCAGCATGAGGAGGAAGAGAAGAATGATACCGCAGTGGTGGAATAATAATAATAATAATAATAATAATAATAATAATAATAATAAGAAGAAGAAGAAGAAGAAGAAGAAGAAGAAGAAGAAGAAGAAGAAGAAGAAGAAGAAGAAGAAGAAGAAGAAGAAGAAGAAGAAGAAGAAGAAGCAGAAGCAGCAGCAGCAGCAGCAGCAGAAGCAGAAGTAGAAACAGAAGCAGGGGCGGCAGCAGCAGCAAAAGTAGAAGCAGGAGGAGGAGGAGCAGCAGCAGCAGAAACAGCAGCAGCATCAGAGCAGGAGCAGAAGCAGAAGCAGAGGATGAGGGGGAGGAGCAGGAGCAGAAGCAGAAGCAGAAGCCGGAGCAGAAGCAGAAGCAGAAGCAGGAACAGAAGCAAGAGCTGGAGCAGAAGGAAGATAATAATTCCTAAACAAACAGTAGGACAATCTACCGCAGCACATGTCAAAACGGCACGCCAGTAACTTATAAAAATACCTACAGAAAAACAACGAAATAATGTTTTGAGCAATTATTTACCACATAACACAGATCATATTACCTGGCAAAAAGAGTGCATGGCTTTGTATTTTTTGTTCCTATATAAATTGATTGTGTGTGTCAATTCATCATTTACACTTGCCGTGACATTCTTTGAGGATCTATTTAGTATTACACGCACGGAGTGCCAACATTTGTTTTTCTAGCAGACTTAACTACCATCAACGTTTTGTCGTCGATAAATCATTTGTTGATGGTTATTATGTTTGTGTTTCTTGCTTATGTATTTTTAGAAACTTCATTTGCTTGTGTTTGTTTTTTCCTCAATGGGAAATATGGCGTCATAAACTCTGATGCTCATAAACTCTGAGCTGAGGCACCTTGCCGTCTTACAGACGAAAGTATGTGGATTGGAATTAGGTCAGAAGTCCATCGCACAATGCCTGGGCATGGATTCAGAGAACATGTGTTGCCCATGCAGCATGCTCCCTTTCTCGGCCTTGCCTTGTTTACTCCAGAGAAAAGGATAACCAGTACGTCTGGAACAAGGTAGGCTGCAGACGCTGGTGGCTCAGCATCAAACCCCCAAGAGCAGGAGGTGGATCTCACCCCCAAGAGCAGGAGGCGAGCGGTGGCAAGATTCTTACATCCGTGGGATTTGACTTAGAGGCGTTCAGCCATATCCCGCAGCTGAGGGCCTCAATGATAAATGGCTGACGCTGCCTTGTGGTAACCAGCCGGATAAGTGAAAGCGTGGAGATAAGACGGTAACTTTTTATGTCATTGCCCAGATATTGAGAAGGCCTAAAACACTTCACACCTCAACACCAGCATGGTTTGTACGACTACCCTTTCTTTGCTTTATGCAGTTTGCTTCTTTTTCTTCACTTGGCCTATGCAGAACGGTGGTTGTCATGCTCTTTTACAGCAGTAAAAGACACTTCTGCACATCGAGGCGTATTGGTATATGTTACTAGCGCCATTTGCGTAGACTAATCGGCACGGAATGATGTGGTCAACATCACGTCGGTTGTATTTATGTTGTTGAATATTTCCTAACATCCGCTTCAGGCTGGGTCGATCTGAATAGACTAATCGGCACGGAATGATGTGGTCAACATCACGTCGGTTGTATTTATGTTGTTGAATATTTCCTAACATCCGCTTCAGGCTGGGTCGATCTGAGTAGACTATCGGCACGGAATGATGTGTCAACATCACGTCGTTGTATATGTGTTGAATATTTCCTAACATCCGCTTCAGGCTGGGTCGATCTGAAGCCCAGACAATTTAAAATTAAAGATATATATATATATATATAAGCATCGATGAAGATTGGAACACAAAGCCACCGAGGTAACAGGCAAGATTGCTTGCGAATGAGCTATCGTGACTTCCCTCGTTTAAATCAGAGCTGCCAGAGTGTCCGCTTTTGTGTCAACACATCCGGCCTTGTCTTGGCATATGCTGTCGGGGTTAGCTTGTATCATAGTGTGTATGTGTGTTTGTTTGTTTGTTTGTTTGTTTCTTTGTTATAACCCACTGTATACGGTTAAGTTGTCAGGTCTTAGTCAGACATGACAGAGCCACCGTATGAAAGTAGACTGTACTACTTGCTTTCTGTTAGCGCCGAATATTGGACGGCGCTCACCAAACACTACACCCCACATTGTGCCAACGTCTTCTGGCGGTGGAGCACAACTGGGAGGGTACAAGCCTTATCCTAGCGCGAGGAATTGCAACCTAAGACTAAATGTCGTGGAAGGGCAGACCAGGCCCTAAGCCTTGGTTGGCAACTGGTCTAGGATGGAAGCTCCGACAGGTGGACAGTTAGATCATTGCTTTGTTGATCCGGCAGATTCTGCAGCTGGTCTTGTTTCAGACGTATTGGTGTTATCGTTCCTCTGGAGTAAAGTAGGCAGGCCGAGAGAAGGGTCAGTTCAGCCCAGGATTTGTGCTACGGAGAGGTATAACGTCATCCCTGGTCCCCTCCACGGGTTGTGGTTATTATGCCTGTTTTGAAACATAATGTAACGAACTATCGTCTATCAAGACGGTAAGGTGCCAGTAATATGATGAAGTCATCGGCATTGGTTGTATCCAATGTTTATTATACCCTGCCTTGCCCTTATATTTAAATTGTACTGGATTGATTGATCACGTGTGTTTATAATCGAATACAGATCGCCCACGTCTCTATGTAAATCTCTGACGCTCAGACCACGCTTCAGGTGGTCACAAAGGATGTCTGCGGCATGCGTGGTTATCATTTGTGGAAGCTTTAAACCGCAGGGACTTGTGTGAACCTATTGTCCAGGTCATGCAGGGGTGCGAGGAAACGAAAGCGCTGATATGATAATTTCTAAACCAATTATCGCCGGGACAGTGATTTGGACAGAGAAGGCAAACGTCGAAACATTAATGACAACTTTGTGCCTTCAGATACATCTCCTGATGAGATTTCTCAAACAAGGCTGTTAGAGTGTGTTTGTGTGTATGTGTGGGTGTGGGGTGGGGGTGTGGGTGTGTCGGTGGAGTTGGGGTAGGATGGAGGGAATCCAGTATGGAACTGGTCGTGATGACCTCCTCTTCCCCAACACACTCAACCCCCACACGAGTTCCATTCCGCTGGCAAAGAGGTAAACAGCATTCAAATCCTTTCACTACTGCTGGAAAAGACTTAGCACATTTGGGTGTGTCTTTAGACTAGCGACGTTTATTCGTCATCATGAATCACAACTCTGGGCAGTATCATAGTCTTTTACAGCCAGCGTGTCACGTAATAGTTTATATGGACTCTAACTTGGTCACGAAGCTATTATCTAAATCCATGAAGGTATGGGCCACAAACTGCATAAGTAAAAAGGTTTGTCGCTTCTTAGTCATATTTTGTATTTTTCATTAACTTCTTTCTTTATAAGCTCGGCAGCAACAAACTCCTATTATTAGTATTATCGTCACCATTTAGGATTCTATGTTGTAGGCTGCGCCACACGTGTTAGATCGTACCTACACCTAGTTTATTCCTTATTGTTCTTTCCCATAGTTCTTTTACCTACTCCCGATTTGTTCAGTTTCCATTTTGTGGACCGGATAAGCGCCCAGGGAAGTATTTATTTGTGTTGTTGGTTTGTATATTTGTTAATCGTTTTGTTCTTTTTGTCCCGTTGATAAAGACTTTGGTCAAAACGTTCGTCTGTATCTGTGTGTTGTTTATTCATTCGTGGAGATTCTTAGTTCTCGTATATTTTGTGTTTTCTTCGCACTCCGCTGAACGCCTCAACCCAAGTCTATCGATATCATTGTCGCTGTGGCGTATGGTTCCACCCATAAAGCAGAAAGAGTTGTATTCGCTGGATTTTTTACTGGAAGTAGTCCACACACATACTACTACTAATGAGTGCACGGGACTTATTTCTGCTTGAGGGCTAGCTTTCCATATTACCAGTGTCCCTCGCTATCAGAGGACACCCTTCTATAAATACAGCGATTTTTCAATTTTAGTTTTTACCTGATTTTCTCATCTTGAAAATGTTTTAATTTCGTTTAATCTGTAAAATTTATATTTAAAGGATGATAATAAAAGTAACAAGCTTTGGAAAATATATTAGGTGTTTCATGGAAATAGGGAATGGAATTAAATAGATAACATCTCCGCGAGGCCAGGCAAGGAACTCGTACATTTGCTTCAGTGCATTAACTTTTCCTTCAATAGAACACAAAAATACCAACATTATGAGCCTGGCGCTCGTGCCTTTTATTGCAGGCACTATCAGATCATCTAAGATCTCCAACGGGAGAAGTTGTGAATAAAACGGACTCCCAAGGTCTTCAAGTTTATTCACGTCCTTTGATTTGTATAGCAATCTTTCTGAACAAATGTGCAGCAGTGTATAAAAAGTTCATAAAAAGCATTTTCGGTTGTAGTTAGGAATAATACACTGCATTGTAGGTGGCCCGCGGAGTTCTACGGAGACAAGTGTTAATATCTAATTCAAGTCTTGTGCTTCTATCGGCGTGATACAAAATAATAGCATATGGAAAATTGAATAAGGTTATCGGGGAAAGCGGAGTCAATAAGAGAACGTGGCAGTGGTTTAAGTGACAGACAGCAGAGGGGCGTGATACCCGCTTTCAGAGCTGCATGTGGTTGGGTTTGCTATAAACTATAACAGTTTTAGTGCTAAACAAAAAGTACTTTGGACCTAACAAACATGGATGGCGGCAAGTGGAAAGTTGAGGTGTGTCACAGTTATGACTTAAAAGTTGTTAATATGGTTGCAAATACTTTGTATTATAACGCAATGGCAATAGTTGGGCGATATATTAGCCCATGGCAGATACGGGAATTCGCTTAAGGTGATTAATCATACTATGGCAATTAATCAGTTTAAAGAATTAGTTGCATATCCTTTATAGGACATTGCAACCAATTCCAGCATTTATATTCCGTTTGTGATTTACTAGGCAATGTAACTTCGGTAGTTAGACTTTGCTTTATGAAGGACCGACGCCTATTACCGTCTAAATCAACGCAAAGCGGTCTGATTTCAAACTGCCGGCAGCTGATTTCGAACGCTCGACTCGTTCTGACAGAGAATTATGAAACTGCGTGCTTCACTAACCTCAAGCCATGGTAGCGCTGGTTTAGATGTGTTTAGATGCCAAAATAGTGAGAAATAGTGCAAAAATCAGAGAGTTTGTGTCTGTAATACGAGTTATCACAATGCAATGCTGATAACAAAGAGCTTGAGAACTCAGACATGACGACAACTGAGCGTTTTGTCGTTTGCGGACATATTGGATTGTCGGAGCTGTGGATTTATAGGTACCACCATCAATGAAGCACACAGCAGAGTTTATGATTAGATGTCTGTTTTCACTTAGTTATGACAGAAAGAACGGAGATGGAGTGGAATAAGGGGGAACAGCAGAAGAAGAAGAAGAAGAAGAAGAAGAAGAAGAAGAAGAAGAAGAAGAAGAAGAAGAAGAAGAAGAAGAAGAAGAAGAAGAAGAAGAAGAAGAAGAAGAAGAAGAAGAAGAAAAGAAGAAGAAGAAGAAGAAGAAAGCGAAGAAAGCGAAGAAGCTGAAGGAGGAGGAAGGGGGGGGGGGAGGTGAAAAAGAATGAGGAGAAAACGATGAAATGAAGGAGAAGACGAAGATAATTCATGAGAAGATACAAAGTATTCTGGTAGCAGAATGTTCTATTAATTAAATATGAAGTAATACATAATACATACAAAAGACCGATCTCTGTGGCTAAGGGCTTGCGAACGCGGTTTGTGAGCCCGTATACCTGGGTTCGAAACACAGCGGTGCTGGTTTTTTCGAAAAAAGTATAGGAGCCGGTCGTTCAGAAAGCAATGGCAAACTACTGAACGTAAAATTTACCCAGGAATCACGAACAGCGAAAATGCTGGGGTTGACTGCTACGCCCTGTGAAGAACATGCAACTTAATTTTTTTTTTTTTAAATACAGAATACGAGTTTCACAGATTGCCATCGGCATTGCACAAAACAGCCCATAAACTGATTCGTTTCCACATTGTGTGGAACCAGCCCTATCTAAATATAGCAAGTGGATGAATCTATACTAAATGACAGTAACATCATGTGCCTTGTCGGTAAGTATGGGCGGTCATGTTTCGTCATATACACGATCACTGGATATTAACTTCTCTGCCTTCCCCCTTTTTTTTACCCCTCAATCTTGCCAGTTCTCTAGTTTATTTTTTCTTATAACGTGTCCAAATTATTTAGTCTGTCTACGTTCAATTTCTCTAATTAGTTTACGGTTTTCATTTGCTTCTTGTAGTTCTTGGTCATTAGTTTTTCTGTCTGTCCATGGTATACTTTGCATTTTCCTCAGAGAAAAAAAAAGTCGCTTAAAAGTCGACAGGTCGACTTCATTGCACCGGGTTTTTATCCCATATGGCTCAGTCTCTATTCTCAGCGCGGAAAGCGTCGCACAAAGCACGAACTCTGTAGCTCCAGCGACGAAGCTCAGGATCCGAAAAAGTTCACTCGTGAACCGAAGGATGCGGCCCGGAATCGAACCCACAACCTTCGGAGCCCAAGGCAGACCGCTTGACGTCTTCGGCACGGAGACTCCTAGCTTTATGCTTCCGCAGAAAGCACATTTCCACACCCATTAAATGTGTTTCTGCTTATCTGCTCATCGTTCACGTGTTTCATCTATACAGTTATATTTCGTTTATTAGAAAATATGTACTATATAACAGTAAAACGTGAATGAATCTGTATTATATAACAGTAAAACGTGAATGAATCTGTATTATATAACAGTAAAACGTGAATGAATCTGTATTATATAACAGTAAAACGTGAATGAATCTGTATTATATAACAGTAAAACGTGAATGAATCTGTATTATATAACAGTAAAACGTGAATGAATCTGTATTATATAACAGTAAAACGTGAATGAATCTGTATTATATAACAGTAAAACGTGAATGAATATGTACTATAAAGCTGTAAAACATCAGAGCTATTTAGCATGAGCTAACGAACATATGAACATGTTTACTGTGAGAAGGACCCTTTCCCGCCCTTAAAGCGAATCCAGTATACCCCTCTAGACCCATATTTTTATGGACCAATTGGCACTCAGTGCCGGTCTCCCTGGCCGAGGAGTTAGCAACTTTCTCCGTAACCCCGTATACTCTCGTGGTTGACGTGAGCGCACGAGAATTGGGAGCGGTTTGAGTCGCCCCCCCCCTCTTCCCCCCCCCCCCCCCCCCCCCCCAGTGACTTATGAGAGAATGGAGCCGGTCGCTCAGAAAGTCGTGGCGTGCTGATGAGCGTAATCTTAGCCTAGGAATCAACATACTGCTGAAAGAATCTGATGTTGACAGCAATATCCTAAAACAGGATGGAAACGCGGGGGGAAAAAAAATTGGCACTCAGTGTTTGATAAGATCAGTATCATACCGGCCACTTTTACCTCCCAAGACATTCGTGGTATCTATTTAACATAGAACCCATGTCAATTCTGATAAATCTGAATTCGCCCAGCTGTGCATCTAATCCGTAACCTCTTTGACGGCAGGTGAGTGTCTAGCTACAACGCCGCCTAGGCTTCCGAGGCTACTATGATAGCAAGGTACTAACGCTGTTGACATAACAAACATGAACTACTCTATACCCTTATACCCCTAAAGTAAGTAAGTCATCGACCTTTCACACTTTAACCGTGAATCGGGCATATTGTACTAGTCCCGCATTTGTATAGACCAATGGACGGCTGCTCTGTGGTAGCTGTGGTCAGTATCACGTCGGTTGATTTCAATTCCGAATTGACGTTTCTGGCATCCATTTTAGGGTGGATCCATCTGGCACCCAAGTTTATTTTTTAAATTGAAATTCGCCGAGATGGAACCTATGACCAGCAGGCCACCATCTAACCGCTACACAACCCCAGTTCCCTTTTACACCTGTTCTACATAAATATTTTTTTTAAATATATATATACCGATTACTATAACAGCCTCTTAACAGCACTACTTGACAATGAAACATGGACTAATTTATTATATTTAATACCACAAAAGCATCATCGTAAATTGCCACCTCCGTCGTGAACATTGGCTTTAATGAGTCAACCCGTTGTCTTGTGTCTTCACGGCGCATTCATTGAGATTTCTTCCAGTCCAACCTTTGATGTTGTCCACCCACTTGTCACCTAGTCTGCCTTTCACGCCCAACCCTTCCACCTTTCCCTCCAGCACATCATCTAACAAGAAACCGTCTCTCGTGATGTCTGCTTTCTTCTTCTGGTTTAGTGGCTAAGGAGTTACGAACAGAATTCTAATCATGCATACCACATTCGAAAAACACTGCGGGCGATTTTGTAGCAGACCGACTTGCGTTGGTTTTCATACAACGGTATGAGTGCCCGTCGTTCACAAAGCAATGGCAAACTATTGAACATAAAGTCGTTAAGAAATCACAAACAGCCAACAAAATTCTGGGGTTGACAGCGATGTCTATTAAAGGATATGCAACTAACCGTTTACTTCTGTTTCTATATGCGCCAACCAACCAATACTTGTGAATTTGTTTATGAGCTGTCTTGGTGGCCTCAAGGGTTCCCCAATTAATGTCTATCTCTGTATATGGCCGAAGTTCCTTAATTATCTAGCCTCGATCTTATTTAATAAAGGTGAAGTATGTAAAATACGGAACTATATCTTCTGATAATGCTGTCATTTCTTTACCACGCAAGCTTCCACGGCAAATAAATATGGTAAGACAGGATTCAAGCGGGCAGTATGCAGCGTTTTCGAATGCAGAAGTTAAATTGTGAGATATAGATGGTGAATGATTCGAATCATGGCACTCAGAAGCATCATGGGATTCCTTCTTAGCAGACGTAACGGGCCTCCCGACCGTAAATCGTCGCAGAGCTCTCCATTAAAAGTCTCAGCCCGAGATCATTGTCGGTGATTTGCGGTGTTTCGGGATGTCGCGTAAAGTTTGATGGGTACTACGTCACAGCTGAAGCGGAACAATGCCAGCTCAAAGAGCGGTGTCAAGGTGGAAGAGGCGTCATTAAACGGTGTCATTAAAACAGTTCTGTTTGTTGTCTGCTGCATCTTTAATGATAAATGCAGATCTTCTCGGGTTTGCGAGGGTAGCAGAATCTGCGGTAGTGGGCCGCTTTGATTTTTGCTGGGGAGTCTGCAGTCTTTAGCGGTGACGATAATAAAACCATTTAAAATTGCATGGAACACTTCAATAGCTTTATGAATGTTCGTAGACGCACATACACAGCCATTCGCCTGTATTTATATATATTTATTCATTTATATGAACTGTCTTTCCCAAGAAGCTACTTAAACTCCCATATTAAAGAAGTGAATCTGGCGAAAACGAACTATAATGCTATAACTACTACCCCACTCGGGTATAATAGAAGGCAGGCAAACATGCCATGAAAGGTGTAGGATGTGAACAGGAAAAGAATAAGCTTACATACTATGAGAAAAAGACAGTTATCCAGACTACCAGAGAACATACAGAACCAAACTGAAGACGAATGTTATTCTCCTGACCGGCAGAGACAGGTTATCGTTTTAAGTCTTTTTTACACACACACACACACACACACACACACACACACACACACATACAACACACACACACAATAACACACACACACACATACAACACACACAATAACACACACACACACACTTTAGTCCTATTTCGAGCCTACACCAGCTAATGCAGTGGTTCTCAACCGGTGGGGAATTCCCCCCCACCCCGGAGGGAGGGGGTAATTTTAGGGTTTCCAGGGGGGGGGGGGAGGGATAAAGATTATTTCAGATCGCGTTAATACAAGAACCGATTACTTGATATTGTTTTTCCCTTCATACTTAACGCTTTTGTACGTCTCACCCTTCTGAAATTCATTTTATAACGTAAATAGACTTGCAAATCACGTTTTATGTAGACGCCTAGACTTGTTTTAGTATGTGCTATTAAATTTAGCTTCCATTATTACGTATACTGTGTGTGTGTGGGGGGGGGGGATTTTAGGGAGGAAATACGAAAAGGGGGGGGGGGGGGGGTGACGTTATGAAAATATGGTGAAAGGGGGCACGGGCCAAAAAAAAGGTTGAGAACCACTGAGCTAATGGATTCTTCTCCTTCTTCAGCGTTCCGAGCCATTTAGGTTCTTTGCTGCAGATACAATCCGTCTCCATTCGTCTCTCTGGTTGACCTTCTCTTGCCAGTCGTTGATTCCAAGTGCTTGTAGGTCTGTATATATATTATCTCTCCACCGTCTTCTTGGTCTACCTCGGGGTCTACGGTCATTTATTTCCTGAGTGTAAGCGAGTTTTGTTTCCCTATTATCTTCCATTCTTTCTATATGCCCCAGCCATTGTAGTCTATTAGCCTTCATGATACCAGTGATTAGCGGGGACTTAAACAGATCATAAATGTCTTTGTTACTTCTTCTTTTCCACTCTCCACTTTGTGTATCCCTAATGGGTCCAAAGATGCGTCTTAAAACTTTGTTCTCAAAGGTTTGTAGCAAGGCTTCGTCTCCTTTCGTTGTACTCCAGGTTTCAGAGCCATACAGCACAACTGGTCTGATCAGTGTTTTGTATATTGTGATCTTGGTGTTACGAGATAGCGCCTTTGATTTTAGTAGATGTTGTAGGCATAGTATATCTTATTTCCAGAGTTGATTCTAGTTTGTATTTCTTCCCTTATGATGTTGGAGCAGTTGAAGATTGTACCCAGGTATTTGTATGTTTCCGTTCTTTTAATGGTCATATTATCTATTTGTATGTGGCCAGAGTTTTTAGCCATTCCGTCTCTTGAAATTACCATATATTCTGTCTTATCTTGGTTGATAGCCAGCCCCATCTGTTGGGCTTTTTCATTTAAGTGAGTCAATATTTCCAATGTCATTTGTTCACTTTGCCCTATAATATCTATATCATCTGCATAACCAAGCAGCTTGGATGTTCCTCCAATATCACATTCCTCCGTTACCTTCCTTACAACTTTCTCTAGAGCCAGATTGAAGAGTAGCGGTGATAGTGCATCACCCTGTTTCAAGCCAGATGTTACTTGGAAAGGGTCTGATTTCCTGCCTTTATATGTTACTATATTATAAGTATCTTCCATGCATAGTCTGGTCATGTTGATTAACTTCCTTGGTATTCCAAAGTCCTGCATAGCATTCCATAGACTATCCCTATGGACACTATCATAAGCCTTTTTAAAATCCAGACAAATGTTATGGAGATCTCTTTTATATTCCCAATTTTTCTCGGCTATTTGTCGTAAGATAAATATCTGATCTATTGTTGATCTGTTTTCTCTAAAACCTGCCTGGTAGTCTAATGGATGCTTCTTTTAATTAATTAATAATTGTTTTATTCGTTATCCGTGTTTCTGTACAGCAATATTGAGTTAGAATGAAATACTCCAAGTTTGGGACTAGTTGTAATTTTTTTTTTTTTTTTTTTAAATCCACACATTTTATGTTCTCTCAAATTCCTATAGTATATTGTAGTTTTATTTTAATATCCCTACCAGAATCCCTCCCCATCTTTGTCTACATTGCAACCTGAGTAGTTGTATTAAACAAATCTTTATGTGAGGTTTCATCAAGTTAGATCGGGTTACCTACCATTTGCTTGATTTATTTTCATTACTGTTATCATTTCCTTTTCAATTTTTGGTCTAATTGTTATGACTTCCCATTAAATGTGTTGAGTTTAGTCAGCTGATCTGAAACTTGTATATTTGCTTGTTTGTTTATTTCCATTACATACGATCTATTCTTCTTTACGTATATATTTCAGTGGCTTGAAAGTAAGAACACAAAAGGTTAAATAGCACTGCTTCGGAAAATATACATAACTAGACTTCATAAATCATAAACAGCAAAAACAACAACGGTTAGAATAAACTGGCCATCGTGTAGCTCGTCAGAAAATGTTACGTGTTGTCTGCGTTAAACTAAGAACTATGTTAAACATAACTCATGAAATTATTCCCTATATCAGATTCGCGTTGCTTGAATTCCCAAACAGATGGAAATTAACGAGGCAGATGAAAGTTAAGAAACGTAAATCGGTTTTTGTGTTATTCCCCGGTTTATTTACATGCTGTGAACTTTACCCCTGTTCGGGAACAATGTTAACGAAACCCGAAATAATGAGGGATCTTTCCGAGCCTTAAGTTCTGCTCTTGTATATCACTCAGCGAGATAGGCGACAGGTCATTCAAGAACCTCTTTCAAAATAGTTGGTTATTTGTATATTTTTCCAGAGCCGGTTCTGCGAGTTGTATGGGGGTATGTTTTTTCGAGACTTGGGGGCATGTTGGGCGCGTCATCGCCTTGTTTCTGTGATTTACAGCGCACAAAACCTGCATAAGTGGCGAACGGCGAGACCTCACGCGTGCTTTGGGGTTGAGAAAGAGGCGTCATGGAACGTCTGGGTGAACAGAAGGGTCCATAGGAACTTGGGGCATCCGGTGGGTAGCTTTCCACATCCTGGGGATTGTTGGGTTACACCAGAGGAGTAACTAGAGGGAAAGCGAGTTTTTTAAACGTTCTACTTCTGTTTCTTCCTCTCCTCCTCCTCCTCCTTCTGTCTGTCTGTCTGTCTGTCTGTCTGTCTGTCTGTCTGTCTGTCTGTCTGTCTGTCTGTCTTCTTTCTTTCTTTCTTTCTTTCTTTCTTTCTTTCTTTCTTTCTTCTTCTTCTTCTTCTTCTTCTTCTTCTTCTTCTTCTTCTTCTTCTTCTTCTTCTTCTTCTTCTTCTTCTTTCGTCCTCTATCCCCCCCACCTCCCCCCCCCCAAATTGGGAACAACCCCACAAATAACTCACTCCATGTCATCCTACCCTTAACTATCCCACCCTTCCATGTTCACCTCATATTATTCATGTTTGACTTCAAGTGTCTTCTCCGTGTGTTTTTAGGTCTTCCTCTATTCCTGTTGTTCTGCCCAGTATACACAAATGCTGTTCTGGTTAAACTATCATCAGGTTTTCTCAATGCAAGCCTTCTCCAACGCCAGTGTCATTTCTTTACCTAATGAACCACTGGTATTTGTCTAGTTCTCTCCATGGGCTCCAGGTTGTTTGATTCTCTCGTACCATTTTAGTCGTTGATTTTTGCGCACAATATAACAAATTATCGTCCGCCAAACCTGTAAGGTGTCAGTATTTTACGCATGCCCCAGTTTATGAATGTTTGTAGATTATTGTAATATATGTAGTCGTTCTGAGTGTTTCTAATCCATCAAACAGTGCTGATATAACGTTATAATTATAATTTCTAAGTTTGGTGCTAGGTGTATTTTATTTTGACTTCCTAGTGCTATAACCCGGTATGTTATCGGAACCTTAAGAGAAGCAAAGCATAGTATCATTTATTCATGATTACATATGACATACGATAGTTTGTTACACTTGTGCTATAACAAGATGCATAATAACTACAACCCATGGCGGTAGCGAATGTGACTAAGTCAGACCAATTCGCGCTGTAAATGTTTGTTCACAATCAGATTCATGTGAACACATGGTCATTTCCACCATCATATATCATCTTACGTCTCTCACGCTCAGTGTAGTGACCTGTCCTGCAATCGTTTTCTCCTTTTTCGTTATTCCATTTCTGATCTTTGCCCTCCGTGCAACACGTTCAGCGGCGACTTGCTCAAAGAATGTTTACACACTGTAACCTACTAAACATGTCGTAAGATGCGACAAATGAGGTTTGGGCGTTGGGTTGGCTCCCTCATCCAGTAGAAAAACTTCAGCTACAAATTCTGAGCAACCATGAAGAAAGGAGGTTGTTCACTGATTCAGCACCAAACAAAAATGGATGGCGGAAATGGGAAGAAGGGATGTGTCACAGTTATGATTCACAAGTTGTTAATATGGTAACACACGTGTTCTATTATAATAGAATGACAAGATTTCGATGAGATATAATCCCTTGGCAGATACAGTAAGCTGCGTTAAGGGATTAATCATCCCAAGGCACTTAATCAGTTAAAGAAGAGCATGGCGCAATGTGAAAGAAAGCCGCAAGGACTCCGGTTCGAAGATGTTCTTCCTGTCGTCTAGAGAACATTTCACGTGAACATTCGGCTATGTGTGCTGCTCTGTCCTACTTGGCAGACATACTAGGCTTCGGCAGTTCAGCTAACTTTCAATTTAAAAAACTACCCACAAGAAATTTGAAATGGAAATATAATGGAGAATTCTTAACCAAGTGGATAATTTTAAATACCTAGAGGCATTTATAACATCAGGTGGAAGATGGACAACAGAGATTAAGAGCAGAATAGGGCAAGCAAAAGCTGCAATTTAGAAAATTAAGATATCTTATGCAATAAGTCACTATCATTTAATGTAAAAGCAAACGAAAGAAGAATAATAATTGAAAGTAAGAAAGAGAGTTTTTAAATACTATATATAGCCTGTTTTGCTGTATAGCAGTGAATCTTGGCATATAAATGAACAAATTATGAAGAATTTGGAAGCAACCGAAATGTGGTTCCTGAGGGAATGTTGCGAATTCCTTGGACTGCCAGAGTAACTAACAACGATTGCCTGAAAGAAGCTAATGAAACTAGAACACTATATACAACAATAAGAAAGAGACAAACAGCTTTATTTGGGTCATGTGATAAGACGATAAGCATTGGAGAACATCGTGACAACTGGAAAGATCGAGGGGAAGAGTGGCAGAAGCAGACCAAGAGCAATTATGCTGGGTGGAATGAGACGGGGGCATGGAGGAATATCGTCAGCAGAGTTGATCCAGAACACCAGAGACCGAGATCTGTGGGTAGTCATGAACGCCCACGCCAGCTGGCAGGGCACTTAATGATGATGATGATAACCCACAAAAACAGAATATTTGAATCACACGTGATTCTGTGACACACATTTGGACATTAGTCGGTGCTGCATGATTTCTTCACTGTGTTGAGAAGCTCATAGTGTGATCTACAGGAGGAGTCACAACAGCAATTTCGCATGATTATGGTTTGGCTGCCCCTCTGTTGTGTCTCCAACATGTAGTGGTTTAGGAGGTGCATGTTTCACTGGCTCTAATAGCTTTGACCACTGTAGTTTAGCTAATCATAACCATATAGGAAAGGTCCAGAGATAGGTTTTTATTATGGGACTTGATTGTTTGTTTGTTTGGTTTTCTTTTCTTACTCCCATTCCTTTAAAACAACCAAGTCCCGTGTAACCATAGCACAAATTGCGTTGTCACATCACTGATTATGCGCTGTATAGAAACTATGTGCGCTAACGGCTACAAATTAGTGAATCAACGTTAAAAAAAATGCAGCTTATAGACAACATTAATGCCGATATTCATTGCACCCATACGTCCTGAAGTAGAGGTTGAAGGACTTCAAAAGTAATGTCTGTAAGATATTCATCATACCTTGTTTGCGCCAATTATGTCAAAATACATACCACACATCGTGGAAGAAACCTGGCGTCTGTGCAAGGTTGGCTGTACAGTGTTAGTTTCCTGAGTACTGATTGTCCTTGCGTTTTCAATGAAGACGTCTTTCGTCGAGTGTAGATGTTGTAGCTGTTAATCACCGCCACACTACAGCCTTTGTTTCCAGACTGGTAACTGATAAGTGTAACATCTTTGTTGGCTTGGTGTGGGAGATGTTGCTGGGTACAGCGATATCATCCTCCCAGTGCTTGCCCTGCCAGATATACGATGTATGTTCCATTCTTTCATGTGTCTGTACTGTGAGATCAGGTTGTAGAAACAGGAGGAAATCTGAAAATATTTATGTTGTTTCTTTATTGAAAGCTTTGGTTATCCGGATATAATTTGTTTGTTATTTCTTTGGATCCCAATCCACACATCACACGTGCAAAGATAGCCCATACATTCCGTATTTATCTTAACCCCGATATATATGTATACCCGATAACCCATACATTCTATATTTAAACTCTTTGGATACCAAGCAACTCACCATACGCACATTGATTAACCCATGCACTTTATTCCGATATACCGAGGTTCGGAATCAGTCAGGGGTGTTTTGGAAGCAGAACTAATTGTAATGATTTCGATGGTACGAGGTCTCGATCGTTCATTAAGCAGTAATATTCTTACTAACCGCAATATTTCCTAGTAGATCACGACCAGCCAATACATGCTGAGATTTACTGCAACGTCCTGTAAAGGACGTGCAACTAACTTTTTAAAACTGTCTGTCACAGGAAGGTGTTACTGTAAAGTAATAGATGCCTCGATCGGGATTTGTTCATATAATAACTATTTGGGACAGCGGATAAAGAGAGGGAAGGGATGGCGGCGCCGTGGTAATGTATTTGGTAGACCCTCGCCTGCCGGATATGTGATCAAATGGTTCGAATCTGCATCGAGGCGGGATTTTAAAATTGAAATGGGCTTCTAGGTCACCCAGCATAGAAACGGATACCGGGACATGCCTTCAGAAGTACAGGCGTGTAACGGTGACCTGTTCTTACCGTATGCCCCGTGCGCCTAAGGGCGTATACAAGAGACTATATACTTACCGTAAACCAAACGCGCTTTCAAGTCTGTAAAAGAGACATGTACTTACCTACCGTATGGACAATACGCCTTCAGACGAGTAAAACAGACATGTACTTACCGTATGCCCAGTGCGTCTTCAGACGTGTACTAAAGTTCTTTATTTTACTCACTTATATAGTATAAGCCGTGGCTGAAGGCTTGCGAACACTGTTCGTGAGCCGGGTACCAGGCGTTCGAAGCTCAGCTGCCACCGATTTGTGCAGCAGACCGTGTCACGTTGTGTTATAACGTGCTTGTATGGAAGCCGGTCGTTCAGAAAGTATATGGCAAACTACTGAACGTAACACTTGCCTAGTACATCAACAGCAGGTGAAAAATTCTGATGTTGACTGCAACTTCCTGTAAGGGATACGCAACAAAAAATATAGTATAAGCCCTGAAATTCATATTAGTTCTTGGTTGTTTAATATGCCTGCTAACTTCCCTGCCCATAGCATAATGGCGTGTTCCCACATTCCAGAAATAATGGCGTCATGTTACTCCAAGAAGATGATGGATATTCTCTGAAATTTATATTTGCCAATCGGGCTGAGGAAAAGAGTTCTTAAGAGCGCGGTCGGTCGGACGGTCGGACGGTCGGTCAGTTGGTTGATCAGTCGTGGTTCCATCTTCACGGCAAAGGGTCGCCTCACAATGCTGCGTTCCTGTGCCAGTGAATATCAAGTGAAAAGTCGATTAACAGGAGTCTCGACAAACCAACAGCCCGCACAGGTATACTATGCATGATGCCGCTGTCAGAATGACAAAACAAATGTCCGCCACGAAAACTACAGTTAAACGTCGATGGAAGCGGCAGTCACTAGAAAACCAGCAGCCCCACATTACTGCATAAGGCAAACGCAGTTAGTTCAGCAATCGGCCGCTGCTATTTTTTTTTAACATGCAGTTGACGATACATTAAACCGCGAACAGATGTAAAAGCACTCCACATGAAATCCAAGCTCAGTGTCGCTCCACGCACTTAACTCAGAGCTGGGCGACACAACCATTTCTGAGCCAATCCTGATGTGCGGAAGCAAATCATGAGCAATTCACAGAAGAGTGAGAAGTTATGTGGAAGATGGATGGATGTGGTTTTATAGAAGAATGGTGATGAACACTGTGGACAGATAAAAAGTGTAATGAAGACATCTTGACTCACCCCACTCCCTCGGCTGTGTATAAAAGAAAATAACGGTAACATTCGCGGCAATCCCCGGCTCAGGATTCTGAGGTAAGTATGAACATTTTTGTTTCACATTTTCATTTTCTCTTCATTGCTTTCATTTATTCATCTTTTTATTCTTCTCATCCCGTCGTCACGTCTTAATGTAGTCACCGGAGGGTCTTCTCCGTGACTCATCATCATCATCATGTGCCATGCCGGTAAGCGTTGGCGGTCATGTTTTGCCATCTCACTCGATCACCAGAGTCGTGGATCAGCTCTGTGTTTCTGTCTCGACCATGCCACGAGGCCAAGCCATCCAGGTATTTGCTTCTAGGTCTTCCTCTTAGTCTATTCCCGTCGATCTTACCAGTTGTCACCAAGTTCTCCAATTCATTGCTTCTCATAACATGCCCAAAAAATGTTGACTGTCTGCGTCTAATATCTCTAATCAGTTTATGATCTTCATTTGTTTCTTGAAGAACCTGTTCATTGGTCTTTCTGGCTGTCCATGGTATTCTTTGCATTTTCCTCAGAAACCACATTCTCCGTGACTATAAGTTGTATTTTGTGTATGTATTTGTTTGCTGATGAAAGCTAGTCGCCGCAACGAACTGTATGTGTCGTAATTCTGTTATGTAAAGCTGCATTACTGTGTGTTATTTTATATTGTTTACAGCTAGAATGAGAGACTTGTTGCCGAATGGCCAATCGGAGTACAGACGCCACTGGTGCGCACTTGATAATGAACAACGGATAAGGTTCATAATTCAATACGTCACTCGTGTTAAATAAGTTGATGGCATGACTGTATTTGAATAAATATAGAATGTTGTGCATGAGTGTATATATATATATATATATATATATAAGACATCCTCCGAAAAAAGCCAAAGTCCATTTAAGCTAAAGTTGGTTCCAAATTGCTGTATGTAGCCGGGGCGCAGTGTTGGGGTGAGCGCCCAACATTGCTTAAATACCCCAATGGCTCGTGAATACATAACCTCTGCAGCAAAAGTCCAACTCCTGGCCTTCACGTGGCAGAACTGTTTTAACTAACAGGAGAAGGGGCGACGGCGAGTATCTGGCGCCGGAAAATAACCAGTGTGCTCTAGATGTGTATACACATACATGCATGTGCAGACACGTGTGTGCGTGTGTACACATCTAAACTCGAGTGAGACCACAGTCTGCTCTAGCAAAGGAAAGGTGCTGAAGACGGAGGCAACCAGCCAGGAGGCGCACCACAGAAATCAGGATGCCACGCAATTACGCAAAATGGAATATGTCGACTGCTGCTAAACGTTATGGTGCTCGCCCTGCTTTGGACCCCCAGGCAGGTGCAGTGCCGGGCCCTATGTCTCGAAAGGGTCCAACCCCAACTACTGGAGGTCCTTCTCAGATGTCCTGTGGAGCCAGGGGACATGAGAATAGAACAGCTGGCCATACTAAACTAAGACTTAAAATAATGCACTGGAATGCGGAGGGAGTCAGCAACAAAAAAGTAGAATTAGAAAACATCCTGGACAAAGAGAAAGTAAGCATATGTTGCTTGCAAGAAACTCACCTCAACGAAAATATAGCCTTCAAAATCAGAGGCTACCAGTGTTACCGATCTGACCGAAAGGACAGGCGAAAAGGTGGGATACTTACCCTTGTAAAAAATAACATCACTGCTTCCCAAATCGAAGTCTATATGGAAGGGGCTGAGTATCAGACACTTAAACTTAAAACAGGCTATACAAACCTACATCTGATCAATTACTACTGTCCAAGTGACCGTCCACAGGCACTGGACACACTACCATTAACAGAAAAAATGATTGTGTGCGGCGATTTCAACAGCCACTCGCAGAGTTGGGGCTATGATCACATGGACCAGAGAGGAGAGAGACTGGAAGACTGGCAGGATGAGAATAGATTCATCTTGGTTAACAAGCCGTCTGACCCACATACTTTCTACTCGAGATCATGGCACTCTACAACTACACCTGACCTGGCTTTTCATTCACCAGACCTGGAGTGGAACATTACACGAATTGTTGGGAAACAACTAGGTGGCAGTGACCATCGACCAGTCTTTCTAACTGTAGAAAATGAGCATGTAAGTGAAAGCAGCACCCTCTCGAGGTGGAACTACAAGAAAGCAGACTGGGCAGTGTACAAGCATCGCACCAGCATACTGGTTAGAAACCTGAACACTGAGAAAGACATAAATAAAGTAGTTGAAGAGTTTGGGAAATGCATACTACAGGCAGCGCGAGAAACAGTACCAAGAGGAGCCCGTAAACAATATAAACCCTACTGGAGTAGTGAACTGGAACAGTTGCATAATGATGTGGAAGTATGTAGAAAGCAAGCAGAGGTCACACCCAGCCAAGAGCACCACAATAAATTCCAGCATGCAAAAGCCAAATTTCAAAGGGCCAAGCTGCAGGCTAGACGGAAAAGCTGGCAGGAAAAAACAGAGTCTCTGAACTTTGAAAGAGACACAAGGAAATTGTGGAAGCTAATAAAACAACTTAACGATGAGGGCACAGGGAGAAACTCAAAAATTGCACTACATAAAGATGGAAACATCTTAACAAGAAAGCAAGCAGCTGACCATTTTGCGGACTCATTCGCACAAGATAACAATATCAAAATCAGTCCAGAGAAACAACAAGAGATTCAAGAGAAACGGCAACATACAGGACAGAAGGAAATAGTACATGAGGTTCTGGAGGCACCCATCACAATCAGCGAACTGGAGCTAGCCATATCAAAACTGAAAATGAGAAAGTCACCAGGAGCTGATGGTATCTCCAATGAAATGATCAGGAACCTAGGAACAGAGGCCAAAGCAAAGCTGTTGCAGATCTTCAATAACAGTTGGACCTTAGGCAGTGTTCCCCAAGCCAGGAGAGAAGCAATCATGATACCCCTCCTAAAATCAGGGAAAGATAGTTCCATTGCCTCTAGCTACAGACCAATTAGCCTCACCAGCTGTCTCTGCAAAACACTGGAGCGCATCATCAATCACAGACTGCAGTGGTACATTGAAAGTAAAAACATCCTTGTGCCACAACAGGCTGCCTTTAGGCAGTGCTACTCTACGGAAGATCAGACAACCTACCTCTCTCAAGAAATTGAGGATGCATTCCAAGAGAAGAAGCTGGTGCTTGCGGCATGGATAGATTTGAAGAAAGCCTTTGACAAAGTCTGGAAAGAAGGTCTGATGAATAAACTGAGAAACTGCAAAGTCAATGGAAGAATGTAAAAATGGGTGAAAGCATACTTGCACAACAGAAGAGCCCGAGTACAGATAGACGGACTAAAGAGCAAGAAAGTACTACTGCGTCACGGAGTTCCCCAGGGCGGAGTATTGTCCCCCACACTCTTTCTAATCTTCATCAATGATCTCGTTGCTAATCTACCGCATGGAATTAAAGCCGCAATGTATGCCGATGACCTGGTTCTATGGAGCACAAATGAACATGCATCAGTGGCCACCAGATTACTACAAAGAGCTGTAGATACATTTGTTGCATGGGCAAATAGATGGTGTGTCAGCATAAACACTGACAAGTGCAGCACCACCCTATTTACCCTCTCTCCAAAACAAAAGGCAGGGACCATCCAGATAAATGGAACACCCCTACGAGAAGATAAAGAACCAACATACCTTGGAGTAACATTTGATGGCAGGCTGACATGGAGAAAGCACATCAACAAAGCAGTAGCAAAAGCCAGAAGGAAAATAGCCATCCTGAGAAAGCTAAGTGGAACCACATGGGGAGCCAGTGGGAAAATACTTAGCAAAGTTTATCAACAGAGTATACGACCACACCTGGAATACGGGTCAACTGCATGGTGTTCGGCAGCAAAAACCACACTACAAGAGCTGGACAAAGTGCAAAATCAAGCACTTAGAGTCACCACAGGAGGGATGAGATCAACCCCTATAGTGGAAATGGAGAAGATGGGGAGGACACAAGCACTGAGTGAGCGCAGAGATACGAAAACGCTAATACAAGCAGAAAAGTTCCTCAGCTTGCCAGGCCACCCTATGAAGAACAGATTTGAAAACCTAGCTATGGGGCGGTTGAAAAGAAGTAGTTTTATCCACCAGGCCAAACGACTCTGCAGAGAAACCACCGATCTGCCCACAGTTGGTATCCCCCTAACAACTATTCCAGAGCGAACTCCATGGAAAGATGAGCATAGACTATCATTACAAATCCAGACAAAAGTGAGAGGAATATTTGACAAGGAAGAACAGAACAGTGTGCAGCGCAGAACAGCCACTCTCAGCTTCCTTGATGAAGAATACCCACAGGACCTCTGGATCCGAGTCTACACAGATGGGTCAGCACAAAACGCTGTTCGAAATGGAGGAGCGGGAGTGTACATAGAATACCCAAATAATACCAGGGACACAGCTAGAGTACCGACAGGAAAGTACTGCCATAACTACGATGCTGAAATTGAGGCAATCAAGATAGCAACAGAGAAATTATTAAATACCAGCAATGGTACACAACCTGTGGTGCTATTGACAGATGCAAAATCAGTACTCGAGGCGCTCCTGTCTGGGAAATTGCCAGTACTAAGGACACTACTTTCTGAACTTAGCAGTCAGCATAAGGTCACCATACAGTGGATACCATCCCACTGTGGAGTACCCGGGAACGACAGAGCTGATCAATTGGCTAAGGAAGGAGCCAAAGAAGAACAGCCTGATGTGCCTGTAACATACCACCAAAAGAAAAGAATGATCAAATCAATCAGAAAGCCACCAAAACCTGCTCAAGATGACTACCACATTATGGATAGACCAGAACAAGTCATTATTCTGCGCCTCAGAACAGGGCACAATAGATTACGCAACCACATGTATACAAAATTCAAGATTGGTGAAACAGCCATGTGTACATGTGGATTGGCGTCGCAGACAGCAGAGCACATACTCCAAGACTGCCCAAAATATAACATGTCTAGGCAAGCCTTCTGGCCTAGAGAGACGACAGTGGAGGATAAACTCTATGGACCGCTGTGTGAACTGAAAAAGACAGTTCAATTCATGCAAGAGACAGCACTGCAGTTATAGACATATTTCAAGCGAACGAAAGAAGAAGAAGAAGAAGCTAAAGTTAATATAAGACCCGGTCTTATTATCTGGCAAATATGGTAGCATTCATATAAGGAAACATCAATAGGCAGATTACTACACGACGGAACATCGTAATAGCAGGGACAATAAACACCAGCTTGAGCTCAGCCTTGCCAGAAAGAACTTCTTAATTTGACTCTGTAAGAAAGAAAGAAAGTTTTAGAATTTAAATGAAAATTTACCATTGCGCGGGACAGGCATAGGCATAAGAAAAAAGAAAGAAACAGGCGAGTTTCTTTCCCCTGTAAATTACACTACCTCATCATCATCAACCTACAAACGTTTTTGCTGAAGTCTCCATTGATTCGACTTCATCTGAACTACAAATGCGCCAGCTAAAGAAACAACAAAAAACGCATTGCACATTTCTTTTGCCGTCATTCTATACCACAACTTTTAAAGATTGCTATTTCTATAAATAAATCTTGATTTACCCACCCCGTAAATTCGGTTTATTCTCGCAATTAAAGTAAGGGACGTAATCACTGGGTGATCTGGAGATGCGAATCTGCATGCCCGCCATATTTCACCAGCTACTAGCGCCTGACGCCAGTTCGTCAAAGTTTCCGGTGGGAACCTGATTCTATGAATTCACATAGGTACGTTGGTTCTCTCCCTTGGCAGTTTACTTCTTTCCCTTGGCCGTTTATTCTCTCCCCTGGATGTATTTTATATACGTTGGAGGTCATATTTGCACTGAAGCAACCAAGGATTAGTAAACAAAGCTCGTAAATTCTTTAGCTAGGCATGCTAACTCATTCTATACCAAACAAATCAACAAACTATGATCAGTAACGCTGCATGAACAAGACGTGTTGAAGGGAATATTTACTCAGAAGAGACAGGAGAATTAGAACGCTTCTCTCAGCTGCCCCTGATGTGCCTTTCAGATTCAGTGTTTTAAATCCTTTAGACGGCGTTTTTAATTTAGATTATCATCATCATCATGCGTCGTGCTGATAAGCGTGGGCCGTTATGGTTTGCCACCCCACATGCTCATAAGTCTTCGGAACGGTTGTCGAATCATAACTGTCTAGGCATCTGTAAAGAAGGCAATCTGCCATTGCTTTCGTTCTTGGCAGTGGACAATACTGGCCGGTGACCATTGCCATTGTCTCTGTAAAACATCGTTGGTCTGTCGTTAGGAACCTGAGACAACTATCTGTCGGTAGCTTTCACGCTCAATTCACTACGTTCTGACTATGTTGTGTCGCTCTTGAAGTCTAGGTTCCCAGTTCGACCAATGTCTGAAAGCATTGTCGTGCATTGGGATTGTATCTACTCACAGTAGCAAGGAAGTTAAAACACGGGGGATTTGATCTAACCACAGTACCAAGGAATTTAACTGATTGAGTGCCGAAGGACAATATGTCACCAAATATGGACCTCCCATTTGGACAGAAGGGCGATATATCGCCATACTAGGGTTATCGTGTTATTTATTTTGTTTCGTGGCATCTTCCGCAATTTCAATGCTCAGTGAACGAAGGTTTACATTATAATACTTGTAAATTTGATTGTGTACCATGTTTGATCAAAACCTACTTTTTGCTTGGCACTGAATCAGTTAAAAAAATAGAAACTTTATCTGGGGAAAATAAATTTAAGACACATTGAAATATTGTAAGATGTGTAATAATACATATGTTATCAGAGTTTTGCTGTTCACATGACCTACTCCTTCTTCTTCTTATAGTCGAGGGCGGGTAGCGTTGTTGATCATGTCTGTCTATAGCCTTTTCTAGACTCAATACATATCAAGGCATGTAAAATGATACTTTACTTGTTCGTTACTTAAGTTAATACTACTAGGTGATAGTAGCTGTTTCACAAAAAGAGGTGAAATAGTTACTTTCCTCCTGGGGTTCTCTAGCCACCACACTGTGTCTCATAACCTTTATTTCGTCATCATCGTTATTATCTTCATAAAGTTCCGTGCCAATATCTGTGGGCAGTCCTGTTTCGCCATCTTACACGATCATCAGTCTTGGAACAGCTCTGTCTTCTTGTTTCCTCTCATAATGTGCCAAACAATTCTTGAGTTCTACGTCTAATTTATTTAATCAGTTTACGGTTTAAAGACAGTTTGCCATTGCTTTCCTTCTTGGCAGTGTGGATTCTTTGACGATATTGCCTTGGATGTAAATCAGAAGTGATCCAGGAACGACTTCCTTGTCACCTCACAGCATGAAATGAGAAAAGAATTAGAGACTACAGAAACATAAAGTACACAAGTAAGCTAAGTTATATGTTAATTGCATTTGTATGTCGGGTAGGCCACACCAATAAGTTTTATTTTTATTTTTGGCGCTCGCTCGCTTTGAACTCAAGCGTAGTCCATACACACTATTTATAGTAGTGATGAACTGAATTTTGCTTGTGGATTAGCTTTTCCTATTAATAGTGTCCCTCGCCATCAGGTGAAACCACTCAGACTTCAGAAATACTTGTAGTTAACGTCCCTAAGCCAAGGAAGACAGGTCAACATTTTAGTCCAGCTGTCCGGTGTAGGGGTTGAACCGCTAACTTCGGCATCAGCACACCGGATGTTTAAGAACACGCTTTCTTATCCATTCGGCCAAGTGGACCTGCTGGATAAGTATAGGGGTATTGTTAATGACTGTGGATATTTTGAACATAGTGCCGTTCTAAGTTTTGTATTCACCGTATGTGGATGCATGCAACATATACTGCTATAATGTGTCTTATTTTTGGTAAAGTTTTCACATTACAGAACAACTTGAGACTTGCAATTAAATGCTCTGCCCTTGCCTACATCAAGTCCTTGTGAGGACTGGACATGACCGGGACTAGCCCCGAGGAGAATAACACAAGAAACTACAAACAGTTAGCAGTGCTAACAGAGAAAAGAAGCCAAAAAACGAGAGAATGCAGGCCCAATAGGCCCAACCAAGGACCGGTCTTAACCAGGACCAGCACAAAACAAATCTATCCGACGAACAAAGCGGAATCAATAAAACTAACAGGAATTAGGACTAACAATCCACACAACTACGGCTCTCAACAATAACCACAGCGATGAAGCAGGTTAGACGAGGCCGAATTTGGAATTTTTTTTTTGGAAAAATGGCAAATGGCAATTACAGCTATTTTCACAAATTATGTTGGAAATATCCACCATCGTTTAGTTGGCAAGTATGGATACGTTTCTTCATGTTGTCAAAGACTTTGTGCAGTTCGGGCAGTGTAATGTTATTAATTCTGTTAACGAATGAAACCTGAAGTTCTATTATTGTCTGGGGATTATTTTCGTACTCTTTTCCTTTAAGTGCCGCTCAGAGGTAATACTACAGAGGAGTAATATCCGGGAAGCGTACAGGCCAAATTCCGTAAGAGATTATGGGATTTGCAAGCATTCCACCGTTATGAAAAACATGTCCACCAAAAATATTCTTTCTTCATTAGTTAACACCGTTGTGGCTGAGATCAATTACTAAAACACCTGCACGTAGCAGTGACATTCTAAACTACCGTTTGAATGTCGCTGGAACTATGACGTATTACACGGTGAATACAAAACTTGGAATGGCTATATTTTCAAAAAGTTCACAGTCATTAAAAATACACCATATATAATCTTTAAGCTAAAACATCCACTGGGCAAGAGTGGACGCTTATGTGTGCGTCATACGAGCAATGACTCCGCTTGTGATAATCAGCAACTGGTAGAAGATTTCTAACGGTGTTCTTTCTGAGACCTCTATTGCAGTTTCAGGACCGATTGACTGCTGCTTTGACAGTTCCTACATGCAGATCCTTTGGCTAAGGCCGCTGAAGGCTAGAGTGGAGCTCTGAGAGCATCATGTAGATGGCATTCTTGTCATTTTCTCTACGGCTATCACACAATGTTCATGTGTGCACCCAGAGCAAGCTCCTCGCTTGAACTTCAGACACAAGTGATTAAGAGCGATGGGACGATTAATCGTCTCAAGCGACTTCCCATATCTGCCATGGGCTATGTTGTTGTTGTTGTTGTTGTTGTTGTTGTTCACTTGCTGTGAACTCAAGCGTAGCTCATACGCGCGCTACTACTTCTAGTGCACTGGACTAACATGTGAATTAGATTTCCCTATTACCAGTGTCCCTCGTCATCAAGTTACCATGGTCTTATATATAATAGTTTTCCTTTAAAAAAAAAGTTAGTTGCGTATCCTTTACAGGACGTAGCTGTCAAACCCAGCATATTTTTGGCTGCTCGTGATTCCTGGGCAAGTTTACGTTCTGTAGTTTTCCATTGTTTTCTGAATGACCGGCACCCATACCATTTCATAAAAAAACTAACGTAAGGCTGTCTGCTGCCAAATCGTCCACAGCTGTGTTTCGAACGCGAGTATGCTGGATTACGAACAGCGTGCGTAACCCCTTAGCCACGGAGTTTTCCCTAAGCAACCCCTTTTAATTTAATATATAATACAACATGTCTTCTTCCATATTAACAACTTTTAAATCATAGCTGTGACGCACTCCTACTTCCCATTTTTCGGCAACCATTTTGATTAGGTCCATGTCTACCTTTTGTTTAGAACTGAATGTGTTAAGTAACAAGACTGCACCAAAAAGCAGAAGGTAGCCAGCATTGACATTCAGGTGCAGCGGAAGCAGATCACGAGTCTGTTAGTTAGTTAGTTAGTTAGTTAGTCACGGTTCCAACTTCACAGCAACGGTTCATCCCCATTATGCTCCGTTCCTGTGCCAGTGAATTTCACACAAAACGCTCCCCACTGCCCAATGTGAAAAGTGGAAAAGACAGGAGTCTCGACAAACAACAGCCCGCACAGATACACTGTGCATAATGCCGCCGCCAGAATGTCAACACAATAGTCCCCCACGAAACATCCAATGCATCTCTGATGGAATCGGCTGTCATTTTCCCATCTGGATTTTTCCTAGATGTTCACCCACACAGTCCACGAAAATACAGTTCATCGTCGATGGCAGTGGCAGTCAACCAGAAGCCCAGCAGCCACGCATTTCTGCATAAGTATGTTGCTGTCGGCGATGGATTAACCGAAAAGAACGGACGAACTTTATTTTCAGAGGGCTACAAATTGGACACACAGGCCCGTCTTACATTCGGCCCTTTCAATCACTCATCTTTCGCACATCAATTATTTTTGATGAATTATCATATACATTTTAAAACAATATTGTGCAATGAATGCTGTAAACATACGTCAAATATAAACAGTTCATATTTCAACGTTACGAAATAGGCAGGCAAACAAGCAGACAAACAACCAAATATATTTACACAGACATACTCATAGATACACATACAAACATATATATGTACACATACATAAAGTGTGTATGTATTCATACACACACACTTACATGCCTAATGCAGTCTTTCGGCATGATATGGACAGATAATATATGACTTGATATATTCTTCTTTAAAACGGAAGCCATTGAGAAATGCGCTCGTACAATCATCTACATAATATAACGCAGACGATGATGATGAAGATAATGCTAATCTTAGTGCTGTTAATGATGGCAATAATGATGATGATGGTGGTAAGGATGGTGGTTATAAAGATGATGATGATGGTGATGATGATAATGATGATTATGGCGATGATGAAGATTGTATCCAATAATCATAAAAGACGAGTTAAAGCAATAAGCATCAGGTGACAAACACAATTCTATCCCTCCAAATTAAACAGCGTAAACTAACTAGATTCAATAACAATATACATGATATAAATGTTTATTTGACTTGTTATAGACATCAAGAAGAAAACTAGACGTCACAGAACTAGTTTAACTTATTGGAACTGATACAACCGGGGAAGGTGGGACTTGAAAAGTGGGGGGGGGGGGGGGGGGGGGGGGGGGGGGGGGGGGGGGGGGGAGAAGGCATATTTCAAATATTCACTACAGTACGTAAAGTATACAAATATTTATTAGATTTCTTTTTAAAATTAGCAAGAAAAATATATGTCTTTAAACTAATATATAACACTTATTTACATTCGAACAGTATAAATAGAATCAAAATAGTAAATATGCGATAAATCGCGTAATAATGCATGAAACTGTGTATAATTAGGACATGAGCCTCGAATGAGGAACAACAGAGCAACTGGTCAACAGCATGTATAGTGTCAATATGTTGACTGCCGGCGATCATATTGGGTGGGAACACTTTTATATGACACTTAGATACATAAAGTTATTATAGAATCTTCATTTGACATAACAAACACTGCATCATTATCGCTAAATAGAGTGAGGAACAGCGGAGGATATAGTTAAAATCAATATTATTGTCCATCCTAATATTTTCATTGCCAGCATCCTTGATTTGGGGAAGTAAATTACAAGTACCTCAGAAGTCGGAGGTGATTTGCCTGATGACATGGGACATTGATAATAAGGAACAGGTATTTCACATGCAACATTCAGTCCAGTGCTACTAGAAGTAACATGTATGGACTACGTTTGAGTTCAAAGCGAGTGAACAGCCAAAACGTAACAAATTAAAAAAAACTCTGTTGGGCACAGTTTCAAAGGAGCAGATTACGGTTCATGCACACGGGCATAGGTTAGTAAGCTTCAAAGACAGTTTAGATCTGGGTGAGTACCATATATTACAGAAGCAGTTGATAACCGTCAAGGATAATTATCTAACCAAGTTTAGCCCTAAGCGGTACAGTGGTGGACTGGCTAGGGTGTCAGACTGCCCGGTGATAAGTGGACCCTGGGAGCCTCTTATGAAGTGGACCACTTTAAACATTAGACAATATGTTTAAAATGTTAATGTCCTGTTATTAGCTTTGCCGCCTGGCAGCCAACTTATGCAAGAATAGTCAATCACAGCCCCGGGGCTTCCCAAACTACCACAGCCCCAAGGTACCAAAAGCTACTCTACCTGCATATCTATATATTTACCGAAATATCATGCAGTGTGTACCTAATATATACCTTCAGAATTTCTTTCAACAAATCAATAGATATAATGCCAATAGAATTCAATGCACGCATAATGTATTTCACGCTCTATGCTTGCGATCTGCATTGCCGGATTTTTATATTGGTTACTAATGTTTTTATCCACCTTGTACAAAGACAAGCCAGAGAAAAAGCAGCTATTCTTGAACGGGATCAACGCTGATATCTTCTATACCCTCGTACTTTCTGACAAAGTCGGCTTGATGCTCTTCGAAAATTTCCTTCATGTTGTCCTCAGATGTCATCAGGTCGATGCCCGTCATAGCTAAGGCCTTACCTTGGAGGATGCTCATGAACTGGCATTCCTTCGAACCTGAGCGACCAGAACGAGAAAGGAGAGCATATCAGTATCAACTGCTCACAATCCTTTCCCTGTTCTTTCTATTGTTTATTGTAAGCTCCGTGTGGACAATCACTGTTGGTTTAAGGTTGCCGTTTAGCTTAGGGAAAATTGAAGTTTCCGCTCTTTGTCCAGATATGGCGGCTGGATTCCGTAGGGTAGGTATCGGGAACCTTTTAGAAACGTTGTGCCGAAGTACGCTAAAAGGTAGCTCAAGCATGCCAAACTGTCCACCATATTTTTTTTACATACAATAGCCATTAGTACAATTAATTATTTTGCCCAAAAGTCTTGGAAACCTGAGTATATCAAGTTTATACAAAAAATCGTTTTAAAGGCATTCTAACGGCACCGTATTACTTAATTGGAAAATCAACTGTTGTGCTATGGTCGGCCGACTGTTCTGGAGCGATTGTACACGACAGCCGAGAGAACTATGGAGTTGGTGGTGGGAGTAGTCAGAAGAGGGAGAAAGAATAGAACGGAAATAGAAGTGTGTCAAGGTCCTTCAGTGTACCTCCATACCAATTCAATTAGTTTGCATCAGATCGCACATTCCTACCTTCAATGCCTAACATCATTACTGTTTAAACCATGTAAAATTAGGAATAGCTTTTAAAGAATGATATGCCTCTACTTGATTAAAAAGTCACTATTTATAGATAGTATACCATATTTTGATTTACTCGTCGAGCCATTAAAAATCATTCCAAGTGCTACGCTTGGCACGCGAGCCATAGGTTGCCGACGCCTGCCAGAGAGTGATAATGTGCAGTATACTCTTGGTCGCCTCGGCAGCATAATTATTAGTAGGCTTGCCTGTCAAGTCAGTGGTATGGTTCAATTCCAAACAGTGGCAGGATTATGTTTTCCCCACCAGTACAGCTTTGGGGGTAGATCTTGCCTTATAAATGTAGGTAGCCGACAACTGTCTTAATTTTCTGGAATGCGAAGCAACGGCAAGGCAACCAGCCACCGCATCTCTTTACACCTTCGCCAAACATGTGAAGGCCGGACACCTGAGACCCTATTCCCAGTAACTACTATGAAATTACCTTTAGTAACCCTCTTTACAGTATGCCTAGATCAAATTTTAAAATCTAGCTCCATACGAATTCGAACTCATGACCAGCGAGTCAACAGACAAGCGTATAGCCACTGCGCTATCGTGGGTCCTCTAAATAGTTAAAGTGGCTGAAACGTCAAACTAGCCAGGAATGTAATGAGCTTCGTGTTCGCATAGCTTTGATTAAGAACGTGAAAACGTTGAAATTCAAAACTATGTTTTGCAGTAGTCAGTTTGAATAACGAAGACACAAGCAATAGATTGCACGACTGATTGCCTATTTAGGTTTTATCTTATTGCTTTATTTTATGAGGGCAGCCGACAGATATTTGTTGGTTATGGTCTCAAGTTTCGAGAAGGCAGGCAGACGATCTCTTTCGGGAGACAATGGCTGCGGTCAACAGGCCAGTACGGTCACTGCCATAGAGGAAAGCACCGGCAAACTACCTCTTTAAAAGTGTCTAGTTCCTTATGATTCGCCTAAAGACAGATCTCCATGGCTAAAGGCTTGCGAACGCGTTTCGTAAGCCGGGTACCAGGCTTCGAGGCTCAGCTGCGACCGATTTGTGCAGCAGACCGTGTCAAGTTGTGTTATAACGTGCTGGTATGGGAGCCGGTCGTTCAGAAAATAATGGCAAACTACTGAACGTAACACTTGCCTAGTACATCAACAGCAGCTGAAAAATGCTGGTGTTAACTGCAACGTCCCGTAAGTTGTCTTCTTCTTCTTCTTCAGCGTTCCGAACCATTGAGGTTCTTTGCTGCAGATACAATCCGTCTCCATTCGTCTCTCTGGTGGACCTTCTCTTGCCAGTCGTTGATTCCAAGTGCTTGTAGGTCTGTATATGTATTATCTCTCCACCGCCTTCTTGGTTTACCTCGGGGTCTACGGTCATTTATTTCCTGAGTATAAGCGAGTTTTGTTTCCCTATTATCTTCCATTCTTCCTATATGCCCCAGCCATTGTAGTCTATTAGCCTTCATGGTACCAGTGATTAGTGGGGACTTAAACAGATCATAAATGTCTTTGTTACTTCTTCTTTTCCACTCTCCACTTTGTGTATCCCTAATGGGTCCAAAGATGCGTCTTAAAATTTTGTTCTCAAAGGTTTGTGGTTCGCATGTTAGAATCTCTTCCTGTGGGAAAATGTTACTTGGAGCTTCACAATTTAGTAATTCAACAAAATATTCTTTCCATGTGTTGCACATTTCCTCATTGGTATTTGTCATATTCCCATTTTTGTCTTTTAAACCATATGTGTTTTGTTGGTGCCCTCGTTTCATTGACTTCAGTTCTTTAAAAAATTTTCTGGATTCATTTTTCTGGTGATTAGTTTCCATATCTTTGATTATATTACTCATATATTCTCGCTTCTGCTGTCGGACTATTTTTGTAGCCTTTTTACATTCATTTCTATAATGCTCTTCCTTTTGGATGTTGTTGATGTCATTTAACCATAAATGTCTGGCATTCTTTTTCCTAATGACTGCTTCTTCACATTTTTGATTGAACCATCTGTTCTTTCTGTGCGTGGTTAACACACCGATATATTCTTCTGCGGTAGATTGAATTGTATTCTTGATGTTCAACCAAGTTTGGTACCCGTAAGGTGTACGCAACAAAAATAAATAAAGACAGATCATCGCAAGACAAGGACAGAGACATTAAAATTAGCAACATGGAAAGTTAGGACGTTAAACGACGACGAAAAACTAGATAACATCAAACAAGAAATGGGGAGAGAGAAAATTAATATTTTAGGGATGTGCGAATCTAGATGGACAGGAGCAGGCATCAAGATAGATGAAAATGTTAAGATTATTTATTCTGGAGGAGAAGATTGACACAGAGGAGTGGCAATGATCTTGGACCGGCAAAAATCAAAGCCTGTTCAAGGATATTGGGCCGTGTCAGACACAGTTCTACTAGTTAAATTAAGCTGCAGACCTTTTAGCATAAATGTTATTCAAGTATTATATGCCCCAACATGAGGATCCAGTGAAGACAGTGTAGAGGAATTTTATAATGACATAGAGTTTGTCTTAAAGAAATGTAAAAATTCAGAAATAAACATCATAATAGGCGACTTCAATGCAAAAGTAGGAAATAAAGGTGATAGATACACAATAGGAAACCATGGTTTAGGAAAGAGAAATGAAAGAGGATACATACTCGTAGAGTGGGCAAAAGAACAGGAAATGATTGTAGGAAACACCTGGTTAAAGCAACATCCTAGAAGATTATGGACATGGAGGAGTCCTAATAGCAGGATTAGAAACCAGATTGACTACATTCTGATTAGCAGAAGATTTAGAAACACGTTAACTTTAGCAAAATCAGTTCCCAGTGCTGATTGTTATAGTGACCACAGATTACTTGCAGGAACATTGAGGATAAAGTTGAAGAACGTCAAGTATGTAACAGAAAACACTAAATATGATTTGGGTACATTGAGTAATGACAAGGAAATACAAAACAAATTCAACATAGAAGTACAGAACATATTTGATATATTGTCTAATCTAGAGATCATATTCCAGGATGTGGATGATCAATGGGAAATGTTGAAGAATTCAATCAGTTTGGCTGCAGAAACAACTATTCCAAAATTAAAGAAGGTGGGTCGTAAGAAATGGATGACTTAAGAAATTTTACACCTAATGGAAACAAGAAGACTCAACAAAAATAATCCTGCCAAATATGAAGAAATTCACAGAAAAGTCAGAAAATTATGTAAGGAAGCAAAAGAAACATGGATGGAGGAAAAGTGCTTAGAAATTGAAAAACAATACAGTCAAAATACCAAATTAGTGCACAAACGAATTCAGGAACTTACTAATAAAAGAACAAGTACATCAGCAGGCTGTCTAAAAACTAAAGATGGCAAAATCATAATAGAAAAAGATCAGATTCTACATGTATGGAAAGATTAGATGAATAACCTTTACGGTCATAACAGAGAGGAACAGTACGATATTAGATTTAATAATGAAGGACTGCCAATTTTGAAGATGGAGGTTCAAAATGTTCTTAAGCATATGGAAGCTGGCAAGGCCCCCGGTGCAGATAACATCACAACAGAAATGATTAAAGCTTTAGAAGAATATGGAATAGATCAAGTCACCAGACTGCTGAACACATTATATGATACTGGGGATATACCTTCTGAATTATGTAACTGTATTTATTGCAATCCCAAAGAAATCAGGTGCCTTGGAATGTGATCAACATAGACCAATTAGTACAGTGGTTCTCATCCGATGGGGAATTCCCCCCCCAGGGGGGGGGGGATTTTAGGGTTTCTGAGGGGGGGGGGGGGGGGGGGGGGAATGAAGACCATTTCAAGTTCGCGTTAATACAAGAACCGATTACTTGATATTGTTTTTCCCTTCATACTTTACAGTTATGTACGTCTCATGCTTCTAAAATTCATTTTATAAAGTAAGTAGACCCACAAATCATGTTTTATGTGGATGTCTAGCCAATTTACCTTCCATTTTTATGTATACTGTGTAGGGGTGGGGGATTTTTAGATAGGAAATATTGAAAGGGGGGAATGACGTTCTGAAAATACGGTGGGAAGGGGGGGGGGGGGCCACGGGCCAAATTTTTTATAGGAAGGGGCGGGGGGGGGTGGGTGGGGGGAATGACGTTCTGAAAATATGGTGAAGGGGGGCACGGGCCAAAAAGGTTGATAACAACTGAATTAGTATAATGAGTCACATCACAAAGAGTTTGTTACGAATTATCATGCAAAGAGTGAGGTGGAAAATACAATCTGAAATAGGGGAAGAACAATGTGGGTTTGTAGAAGGAAATGGTATAGTAAATGCTGTGTATATGCTGCGATCAGTTATTGAACGTTGCTATAGAAGTAAACAAAGGATATACATCTTTGCTTTATTGACTACACAAAGGCTTTTGATAGAGTAGACATGTCAACATAGTGGATATGCTTGCAGATCTACAAATTGATGGGAAAGACATTAGACTTATAAAAAACATATATTGGAAACAACAAGCTGCCATAAGGATTGATAATGAAGTGGGACAATATCAGCCTATTAAGAGAGGTGTTAGGCAGGGATGTGTAATGTCTCCAGATCTTTTTTCCCTATACAGTGAAAATATTTTCAGAAATGTAGAAGATATAAATGGAATCAGCATTGGAGGACGAAACATCAATAACATTAGATATGCAGATGATACAGTATTAATTGCAGACAATGAGCAGGATCTGCAACAATTAGTAGATGCGGTTGTTGTACACAGTGAACAACTGGGGTTAGAATTAAATTGTAAAAAGACACAGATTATGGTCGTCACTAGGAAGAACGAAATACCACAATGTAATATACAAGTAAATGGGAATATTCTTCAACAAGTGAATCGGTACAATTACCTCGGAACAGTCATAACATCTGATGGGAGATGCCTTGAAGAGATTAGAACAAGAATCGCCATGGCGAAAGTAGCCTTTAGCAAGATGAAAAACATTCTGACCAATAAAAAGATGTCAATTGAAACGAGAAAAAGAGTGTTGAGTGGATACATGAGCCTGTTCTTTTGTATGGATGTGAAACTTGGACAATGAGCAGTCAAGCTGAAAATATCTGATGGCTGCAGAAATGTGGTTTCTGAGGAAAATGCAAAGAATACCATGGACAGACAGAAAAACCAATGACCAAGTACTACAGGAGACAAATGAAAATCGTAGACTGATTAGAGAAATTAGACGTAGACAGTCAAAATTTTTTGGACATGTTATGAGAAGAAATGGAGTAGAGCAGTGGTTCTCAACCGGTGGGGAATTCCCCCCCCCCTCGGGGGGATTTTAGGGTTTTCAGGGGGGGGGGGGGGGGGGATTAAGATCATTTCAAGGTCGCGTTAATACAAGAACCAATTACTTGATATTGGTTTTTCTTTCATACTTTACGGTTCTGTACGTCTCACCCTTCTGAAATTCATTTTATAACTAAGTAGACCCGCAAATCATGTTTTATGTAGACGTCTAGTTTTGTTTTAGTATGTGCTATTAAATTTAGCTTCAATTATTCGTATATTGTGTAGGGGTGGGGGGGATTTATAGGGAGGAAATATTAAAGGGGGGAATGACGTCCTGAAAATATGGTGAAGGGGGCACGGGCCAAAAAAGGTTGAGAACCACTGGAGTAGAGAACTTAGAGACGACTGGCAAGATCGAAGGGAACAGACCAAGAGGAAGACCGAGAGGAAAATACCTGGATGGCTTGGCCACATGGCATGGACGAGACAGGAACACTGAGCTGATCTACGACGCTGGTGATCGAGTGAAATGGCGAGTCATGACCGCCCACGCTTTCCGGCATAGCACATGATTTATTTATTAGTTATTTATGTGTGATTTCTGCATGTGTACCTGACGAGATGCAGAGAAATAAGCAAGGCAACGTTAACATTGCTGTAGTAAGGGAAACTACCGAGTATAGGCCGGGGGCGTGTACCAGTTATCGTATCCTGTCGTATGCAGAATGCTGAGACAGAGCATGAGCCTATATTGGGCGGCATGACACTGACTGCATCACCAACCAGAGAGCCCATTGGTCTGTTATAAACATGGATCTAGCATGGTTAGGGAGATGGGGACAGAGATCGCCAGAGAAATAACATGCTGGATGGGCTGGCATAGCGACACACAAGACGGTCGGCGGTGGACGTCAACAGGAACACAAAGTACAGACGTTTGTGGAGGGAGATGATCTCCTCCATCACTCGGAGTGTTGCATGGTGATGATGTGTTGATGATGATGTTGATACACAGATTTGGAAAGTAAACAACGGAGAATAACTTCCAGTGACGCAAGATATACTGAGAGTCACAATGATCATGGAGGAGAGGGGAGGGAAAGTGGATAGAGACCGAGATCCTGTCAGGTGGGCTGGGTGAGAGAAACACTGTGCACAACTATATACTGGAAGGCCCCGGTAACGTCGGGGTTACGTTCTTGGAAAACGCGACTTTAAGTGAAACGACGTATAGCGAAGCATTATATAGGTGGATACACATGTGAGGACGTTATGGCGGAACGTAGCGACATAAAGTGAAGTTATGTCACATCGTATACCCGGGTTCGAAACCCAGCGTTGCTGGTTTTTTCGAAAAATGTATAGGAGCCGGTCGTTCAGAAAGCAATGGCAAAATATTGAAAGTAAAATTTGCCCAGGAATCACGAACAGCGAAAATGCTGGGGTTGACTGCTATGTCCTGTGAAGGACATGCAAGTCAATAAAAATAATGTCACATTGTGCCAACGACGTTATAGTGAAACGACGTAACCCGAAGTGACGTATGGTGGGAACTTCCAGTGTATATATATATATATATATATATATATATATATATATATATATATATATATATATATATATATATATATATATATATATATATATATGCCGGCTTAGAGGTTATGACTTTTCTCCGTAATCTCGTGTACTCTCGTAGGTAACGTGATGACGGTGAGAATCAGCAGTGGTTCGAATCGCATCGGTAACTTACGGGGTATGTGAGCCGGCCCGCTCAGAAAGCAATGGCAAACTACTGAGCGTATTCCTGCCAAGAAATCAACATACAGCTGAAAGATGCTGGTGTTGACAGCGATGTCCTGTAAAGGATATGCAATATATATATATATATATATATATATATATATATATATATATATATATATATATATATATATATATAGAGAGAGAGAGAGAGAGAGAGAGAGAGAGAGAGAGAGAGTGAGTGGATAGAGAGTTAATTGTCTATTCCTTACAGGATGTCGCAGTCAACCCCAGCAGTGTTTGGCTGATTGTTATTGATCGGCACTATTCCATTCAGTAGTTTGCCATTGCTTTCTCAACGACCGACACTCATACCATTGCATGAAAACCAACGCAACAAGGTTTATTTCCAAATCGCTCTCAGCTGTACTTCGAACGTCTTCATTGGGATCACGAATTACATTCGCAGATCCTTCGCCTTAGAGCAAACATGTATGTGTGTGTGTGTGTGTGTGAGAGAGAGAGAGAGTGTGTGTGTGTATGTGTGTGTGTGTGTGTGTGTGTGTGTGTGAGAGAGTGTGTGTGTGTATGTGTGTGTGTGTGTGAGAGAGAGAGAGAGAGAGAGAGAGAGAGAGAGAGAGAGAGAGAGAGAGAGAGAGGAGAGAGGAGAGAGAGAGAGAGAATGACACCAGCAGCCGTTGAGCACATACCGGCAAATCTGGCAAACTCTTCACTCCCCAGGAGGGCTGGGGTGGCGGCGTAGTAGAACACCTTGAGTGTAGGAATGGCAGTACTCACGTTGGCGATGTCATCCTCGTCCTGGAGACATTCAATAACAGCTCACTCTGGTTACTCTCCCTGCTATTATTATCAGATGTATAGATATACTGTTATTGTTCACATATGTCTCCATATACTACTATTATTGATATATGTCTACATATACTGCTATTGTTCACATATGTCTACATATACTGCTATTATTCACATGTGTCCACATATACTGCTATTATTCACATGTGTCCACATATACTGCTATTATTTACATGTGTCCACATATACTGTTATTGTTCACATATGTCTCCATATACTGCTATTTTTCACATATGTCTCCATATACTGTTATTGTTCACATATGTCTCCATATACTGTTATTGTTCACATATGTCTCCATATACTGCTATTGTTCACATGTGTCTACACATACTGTTATTGTTCACATGTGTCTCCATATACTGTTATTGTTCACATGTGTCTCCATATACTGCTATTGTTCACATGTGTCTCCATATACTGCTATTGTTCACATATGTCTCCATATACTGCTATTGTTCACATATGTCTCCATATACTGCTATTGTTCACATGTGTCTACATATACTGTTATTGTTCACATGTGTCTCCATATACTGCTATTGTTCACATGTGTCTACATATACTGCTATTATTGATGTATGTCCACATATACTGTTATTGTTCACATATGTCTACATATACTGCTATTGTTCACATATGTCTACATATACTGTTATTGTTCACATATGTCTCCATATACTGCTATTATTGATATATGTCTACATATACTGTTATTGTTCACATATGTCTACATATACTGTTATTGTTCACATATGTCTACATATACTGTTATTGTTCACATATGTCTACATATACTGTTATTGTTCACATATGTCTACCTATACTGTTATTGTTCACATATGTCTACCTATACTGTTATTGTTCACATATGTCTACCTATACTGTTATTGTTCACATATGTCTACCTATACTGTTATGTTCACATATGTCTACCTATACTGTTATTGTCACATATGTCTCCATATACTGTTATTGTCACATATGTCTACCTATACTGTTATTGTTCACATATGTCTAAATATACTGTTATTGTTCACATATGTCTCCATATACTGTTATTATTTACATGTGTCTACATATACCGTTAATTTTCACATGTATCTACATATACTGCTATTATTCACATGTGTCCACATATACTGCTATTATTTACATGTGTCCACATATACTGTTATTGTTCACATCTGTCTCCATATACTGCTATTTTTTCACATATGTCTCCATATACTGTTATTGTTCACATATGTCTCCATATACCTGCTATTGTTCACATATGTCTCCATATACTGTTATTGTTCACATATGTCTCCATATACTGTTATTGTTCACATGTGTCCACATATACTGCTATTGTTCACATATGTCTCCATATACTGCTATTGTTCACATGTGTCTCCATATACTGCTATTTTTCACATGTCTACATATACTGTTACTGTTCACATACGTCTACATCTACTGCTATTATTCACATGTGTCTACATATACCGTTACTATTCACACATATCTACATATGTGCGTGTCCCAGTGTTACCGAATTTGTGAACCCCCGATATAACGTTCAGTTCGCCAATCTGCCCCATGTACGTGTCGCATATTCACTGTAATTGTCCTGTAGCAGTTTCCTGCGCCCGACGATGAAAGGGAAATAAACAAATTTAAATTTAAAACAAAGAAAAAATAATGATTAGTGTCCCTTTGAACAGCTTATGGCGGAGGTGCGTTATTAGCAGGCTGAATTTCTCCTGGTGCGTGAAAATGCAACCTAAACACTAAACATTATGGCAGACCCTAACTTTTACCCTCACCCTCACCCGGCAACTGGTCTAGCATCTAACTCCGACAGGCGAACAGTTAGAGCATTAATTTGTGTAACGAGTTCACCTTGGGTAGTGAGAGTGAACCACACCCGAGGTGTCTCTGGCACTCCCGTGTATTCTAGCCCCAGGGGTTGGACAGGAAGATACACATTTTTACTCTGTGGTTGATCTCATATTAGTTAATTATGTCTACAAGCCCCTCCAGATTCTAGACCCCCACTAACTACCTACTCCTGTGGAACAATGAACACTTAGGCATCGTCCGAGACCACACTCAATCATTATACAAAGAGCAAGTCAACTTACATAAAGTTTATTCTACCCTTGAGAATATAGAACTGAAATGAACATCCTGATAGAATAATCTATTTACACAAATAGAACATCGAGTAGAGACAGAATCAAAGATATGGTTGTCATCATCAGGTTGAGAAGTAGATTGGATGCAGATGTCCCGTCCAGTCGGTCCGCCACTCACCCGGCTTCCTTCCAGTGAGATGACTAGAACCTTGGAGACCACTCCGTCTCCAGAGCGTGGATCCACAACAATAGAGTCACTGCTGGACCTCACTCAACTGGACCAACTGCATCTGTATCACTCCCACGGAGTCACTGTTAATACACAGTTCTCTAACAACACTGGTTGGGAGACAATCCTCCTGGACTTGACTCCAAGTGTTCGTGACTTCGATGAACCTAAGTAGTCACTGACCAATCTAATGGTCCCGCAAGCATAGCACAGTAACACTGCTAGAAGAATATGTCAATAACCAATTCAATGGTCCTATACTCCTATCACAGTATCACTGCTTGAAGAATCAGATAAGGCAACTGATATGTCACTGAGTCCTACACGAACACAGTTCCAAGTCTTCGTACTCGTTCAGTACACTATTAGAATCAGACATCTATTTTCACGGAAAACAATTCAGGTTGGACTATACTATTGTCCCTTCCACCTGGTAACACTTGCCACAAGTTAATAGCTGGTGTAGTTCTTCTCAAGACCTGCCACTATAGCTGTCATAAGAACCATTCAAGTGTCTAAATTTCGTTTTTCCGCGTTTAGGCAGAACCACCGTAATAATATACGATCAGGTGTTTCCTTTCGTTCAGCATGATTGCTCAAAATGCTGAAATGTTCCTGGCTGAAATAGAGTATCTTCTAATGTAGAAAAACATCACAAACCATCACGTCCCCCACGGGCACATTCAGGGCACCTGTATTACTTGATGCAACCTTCACGCATGGTGAATCACATTGGGTAACATGGTGTGGTTGAGTCTGGCGTGATAAGTAAAGAATTGAACCCTTCGCTGTGTCACACGAAGTGGTTTCCTGCCAACGACAATTATAGTTGACTGGTTCTTCAACAGGCAAACTCCTGAAAAGGAAGAGCGACCGGTGAGAGTATACTGGCCCAAACATTAGTCCACATGCATCCTACCAATGACTACTCAACCCTCAGTCATGCTACTTAGTTATGCATATAACCAAAGCATTATCTCTATATGGAGAGTAGTAAAGCATGGGTTCAGTAATGTCAGCTGGCTTCACAGAACAGCCCGTCAAACAGAGCAAGAAATCAGAATGACGAGTCTGATCGTAGGTCTCACCTATCCCTAATCATCTACCAGTCGTCGCTAACGTCAGTAGTGATAGTAGGCTGTTATCATAGTTCTAATTTAATCGAACTAAACAATAAGGTAAAGAGTCCCTGGACTCGTTCCTAACATCATCAATGTTCATTAAGAAACATAATACTGACCAATATACCATCCCTCGGGATATAGGAACAGTACATGATCACATCCAAAATGTACACAATCCTGTTTGCTGGTGGGACCACCTGCCCACGCCATAGCAAACTCTTCTTATTAGACTCCTCCTTAGAGTCAAGAAGCCTTCTTGAGAATACATGTTCCCCACATGTTCCAAGGGTGATGTTCCAGTTCAGCCCTCCCAAGTGGTTTAGCCTTGGCCGGGACCGACCTTCATCGTTGGTCTGGTCTACCAACCTATACTTTCACAACTTGCTTTCACATCCCACATATCCTATATGTCCCCTGTCTCATACAGCCTCCTTGCATCCTTCCATACTTCCAGCACCTTAGCATTCACTCGCACTAGCGCCAGTATGAAAGAACAGGATAGCTCAGACAAGAATTCAGTACGCCTATGTATATCGCGACGGCACGCAGCGTTATCACTCGTCGACCTATTCGGCGTTCGGAATTACTCCAGGAAGTATCACATGCCATGACCTAATATATATATACACAATGCCACATCATATATATATATATCACCAATGCAGACTTACCTTCCCACAGAAATCTCGTGTTCCACACAATGAATTCACTATTAAGTTACTACACAATAGTTACATCATTCCTGGTGGCACAGAACTAAGTTCTTTCTTTACTTAGTAACTAAGCACAGTTTTGTCTGAATCTCCACCTACCAACTTACCTGGTTTTCTAACCGTTCTCCTGGCTTCAGCAACTGACTGACATAAATCTAGGTCTCTATCAGGCACAAGTAACTATGTTTTATTCTAACACAGCAACCTAATAGATGCAACGATTTGCGATATTTGGTAAATATAATTTAAACCCAAATCGCCCACATCGCATTCCTGCGTTCCCCACAGCTGATTCGCGAACACACGGTAAACAAACACACGATTAGCCGTCAGCAGCGTTATCGATCGGTTTGCTAATTAGTATGCAAGGACATACCCTAGGTAATGAGGTTAGAACGATGGTGTTTTGTACACACTTACAAAGTTAAATGATTTAAACAAATAAGTACCTGAATGTCGAGAACCAGACTCCAGTCAGCTTTCAGAACTGTTCAAGGGCTCCTCAGCCTCCTTTCCGTAACAGTCAGCCGAATCATGGTTGAGGTGAGACGCAACACAAAATGGCTCACACAGGCCTGCGTCTGCTCTCTTCGAGCAAAATTGAAGTGAATGAATGGTTTAGCCAATTTCCCCACTCGTGCCAACTCAATGCGCACGAGAAGCTAGTGCTTCTTGAGAAAAGACACTTTCTCGGGAAACCGTCATTCCCTTCCTAGAATTTCTAGATCTCTCTGCACGAGAATTTAGTGCTATACCCAGCCTCACGGGTCACTCAAATTCAGGTGCTCCGAGAAGATTCTAGATGGTAATTCCTCTATCGGCTTCCCTCAGTCTATTTATAGCTGGGAAAGTCCCCCGATGACGCGCCAAAATAGTGCGGAATCTTTACGACCCAAGACAGATAAACGCGTTTCGTCACAATTTGCTGATCCTGCAATTTGTCTTGCTCCAGATTTATTGGTGTCAACTTTCCTCTGGAGTAAACTAGACAGGCCGAAAGAAGGATCATGCTACATGGGCAATATATGGACTCTACAGTTCAGCCTAGGCTCTGGGCTGTGGAGATGTTAATGTGCCATTATATTCATTTTTTTTAGGAGCGAGGCGGGGGGGGGGGGGGGGGGGGCGGGGCGGGGGTTACAATAACTATTATCTGCCCAGGCAGCAAGGTGCCAGTACAGTTACAGAAAGAAACGACAGTACACTTAAATTAATAGAAGATGTTCACCTCCATATCTTTCTTGACGTTGTGGAACGTAAATCCCATCAGTGCGGCGTTGCGCTGGTAGAGTTCTGACAGCCGATTACTGGTCACGTTCACAAGAAACTCCTTGATTGCAGGCTCAACCTCGAACTGTAGCAAGTACAGCAAGTCAAGCCAAGTAAACTAACAGCTTACAAATGAAACAAGTACAACAGTTAGTCACTACGTCCTCTGCGTCAATACTCAATCTAGTGCTGCAACAAGTCCCTTTAAGTCAAAACTGAACCTTGAACTGCAAGAAGTATATCTAGTCAAAACTCAACCCAGAATTGCAAAAAGTACATATAAGTCAAAACTCAACCCAGAACTGCAACAAGTACCTGTAAGTCAACACTCAACCTAGAACTGCAACAAGTAAAAGTACAGTCAAGTGAACATCAACCTAGATCTGCAACAAGAACACAAGATAAAGGAAGGGAAAAAGTGCAGGACTGCGAACACACATGCGCACATACACACATATACACACGCTCTCACACCCACAAACACTCTCTTACACGCACACACTCACACACGCATACTCACTCAACTCTCTCAACTCTGCTTGGGAATATTATTAATTGTCAGTGCCACGCCTTGTATTTAACTCGTGGATGTTGTCCTGGCTTGTTCTCACCCTCATCAACATGTGCCAATCTGTTAAACGTGGGGTATCGTGCTTCGTCCTATAGCACATTCGCCACTTTCGATTCAACTCTGTAGTTATTGTTCCTATGATGCCACATTACATCATCAACCACGTATATGTTTTTTTTTAAATCTTCCCTTTGCCCTTTCTAATCAAGTTTACCAGGTGTCACTGAGTTATCTACGAACACAAGCAAGCAAGCAAGCATCTAGTATCCCCCCTCCCACCCCATCCCAATGACACGCACTAAAGATCCGCACTGTTTACAAGTCTTTTCTACAACCAGTTTGCCGTTTTAATCTGATTTGCAAAAGATTGCATCTTTTATCTTTCTCTCTGTTAATTGTGTTATTTTCCATTTCCTCCCAGAAGCCATATTTCCGCAGCCAATTTCTCAACTCATTTGCTCATTGTCCAGCTCTGATAGCACAGTCTCTACGAGGAGGCTTCAAATGATAACCTGAAATGTGTGACAGAAATTACAATAACAATGCCATTATCTTGTAATCTGTCAATATTGTTGCTAAGGATGTCAAGGGTGTTAAGCATGTGACATTACGCTGCAGACTAACACGGTGACGTCTCAAGGACAGTTTAAAGATGGCCGCCCCACTTTTGAAATGCACCAAAGAGGAGCAGCGTTCTGTTATCCGTTTTTTAATCAGTGAAGGGGTGAAACCTATAGAAATTCATCGGCGAATGAAGGTCCAGTATGATAATGCATGCCTGCCAATCCAAGTGTATGAATGGACTAGGAAGTTTCAAAACGGTGTGATTTCTGTGACAGACTGTTCACGACAGAGTCAGGCCCGCCGGGTAGTGACCGCAGAGTTTTTCTACAGGAATCCAAGAACTTTATCGGCGCCAGAGGACTTCAATTGAGCGCAGTGGTGACTACCTCAAGAAATGATACATTTGATCTTTACTTTTTCAAAACACACACACACACACGCACACACACGCACGCACGCTCGCACGCACGCACTCTCTCTCTCTCTCTCTCTCTCTCTCTCTCTCTCTCTCTCTCTCTCTCTCTCTCTCTCTACGTGTACCCCCTGCCCCTACCCATTATATACTTGGCTGCATGTGTATACGAAGCTAAACATACAGATCAAACCATCCAGCGGAAAAAGGAATTCATGAACAACAACAACCAACAAACAGAGCCACACCTACCCGGCACCCCGTTGCCGTGGCGGCGCCTTCGAAGCACCGATGCAGCAACTCCCCCAGAATCTTCATCTCGGAAGGTTTTGGTACCTTCAACAGGAACTCCATGCAGGCCTTCTGTGGCATTATATCCGCTTGCCTGCCACCTTCTGAAATGATTCCTGTAGAAGATTGGGTGAAGACACTGACCTAGGGTAGATAGCGAGGCTTCGGCGAAACACAGAACGCTCTGTTAATACTGAAGAGGCAAACATGCATATCACTGGAAGGATAGCTGTCGCTGGATAGGGCACACATGGAGACAACTTGCTGATAGTTACATTGGCAAGTCCTTTCTCTGGAACCCACAGGACAGACTAAAGTGACAGACAGACAGACAGACAGACAGACAGACAGACAGACAGACAGACAGACAGACAGACAGACAGACACAGAGTGAGATACAGACAGTGAGAGAGGCAGACAGTGAGAGAGAGACAGACAGAGACAGACAGAGATAGACAGAGAGATAGCCTACATACAGAGAGATACATACAGAGAGATACAGACAGAGAGGCAGACAGACAGAGAGAGACAGACAGAGAGAGACAAAGAGAGAGAGAGACAGAGAGATTCATACAGAGAGAGAGACAGAGAGAGACAGACTGACAGAGACAGACAGACAAAGACAGAGAGAAAGAGAGAGAGAGAGAGAGAGAGAGAGAGAGAGAGAGAGAGAGAGAGAGAGAGAGAGAGAGAAAGAGAGATAGGGAGAGTGCCAAAAACTCATTGAGAAGAGATTTAGACAGCGAACGACCGTCTCTCTATCTGTGTGTGTGTGTGTGTGTGTGTGTGTGTGTGTGTGTGTGTGTGTGTGTGTGTGTGTGTGGAGAGAGAAAAACACACACACACACAAACAAAGTTAAAATGTCTCAATATTCTCTTCTTTAGTATTTATGAATCTGTCGATGATCCACATTCATATATTAGCACAGGAAACACGAATGTTAAGAACTGAACAGATATTGAACACGACAACCCACGCCAACTAACCATGTACCTTTGACAACCCACGAAGGTTTGAACTGTTGTCTGATTGCTGCAACGTTCTGATACGCCAGCACTACGGCACTGACCGGGTTGGCCACCTCCCAGGGTCGGTCTCCGTCCATCCGGCTTCGCCCTCGAAAGGTTATTCTATGTCTGTTGTTAAAATTATTAACAGATTCAGTGCTAAACAAACATGGATGGCGGAAAAAATGGGAAGTAGGGGTTTGTCACAATTATGATTTTAAAAGTTGTTAACATGGTAGCAGACATGTTGTATTACATATACAATTAGAGTTTGATTTATAAGCCGATGGCAGTTACTAGAAGTTACTGGAAGGCTAGCCTTCATCAGCACAGAAATACCTGCACAAAATACAACATAAAATCACGGAGGAAAACCATCCAGTGACTACATTATGGCATAAGAACGGGATGAGTAGAATAAACAGATGACACAAATGATAACAATAAAGAGAGAATTTGAAAAATCTATCCGTGATTACATTTTGTGTTTTGTGTGTTTGTATTTGTGTGCTTATGAAGGCTAGTCGCCGCAACGTCCTTGTATTGTTTCGTAATTTTGTTCTGTAAAGCTGCATTACTTTGTGTTATTTTATATTGTTTACACTTCAAAGCGAAGACACAACAGATGGGAAAATGATTTACAAGCCACATGAATAAGAAGGACATTGGACAGCCAAGAGTAAACATCTCAACAGTTTTAGGTGAGTAGCCGCGGTAAGGAAACACCCATTATTAAACTTCTAAGGACGTGACAGTCGCTACCTTCTACTCACAGTTGTCAGGTCACAGCAAGGTCACACATCTCCACTTACGTCTGGGAGCCAATAAAATTCGGCTGCACGTTGGTGTAGTTGGCGGGATAGGCGACGAGGATGAAGTCTAGCCCTTTGAATCCCCCGGCATCAAACATGGTGATCTTGCCTGTGTTTTCTGCGTCGCCAGGACAACCGATGACGGTGATCTGTTGGAGACGAGAGTGTGCCAGCGCAATGTCAAGGGTGACAGCATACACATTATCGCTACCTCTGTTTTCTACACATGTGCTCATATCGTCCGCATGCGTAGTTCGGGTAATCTAAATGCATCTGGCATTGTTCTTAAGAATCAGTGATGATTTCCTGGTGACCTGTAACTTTCCTTCAGAATCAGCCATGATTTCCTGGTCACCAGCAACTTTCCTTCAGAATCAACCGTGATTTCCTGGTCATCGGCACATCGTAAAATGTGCAAAAATTTCTTTCGATCCATTACCTAAGTACCATCTTCGCCGAGTTCCCAATCAGTTCTACAAGCTTAGAAATAATCAGCGTGTGCAAGGCCGGTACTGGAATTTTACATTTGTAGAAAGACACTGGGGTGTAACAAGTTGAAATTTCAGCAAAGCACACTAGGGCTGGCTGGGATGAAGCCTACGTTGGTAATGACTTTTCCACATGTTTTACGTATTTCATAGTTAACTGACTCCAATTCAATACCCAGACAGGGAAAAAAAAGTTAGTTGCATATCCTGTACAGGACGTCGCAGTCAACCCCAGCGTTTTGTTAAAGCTGTTTGTGATTTCTTGGCAAGTTTACGTTCTTTAGTTTGCCATTGCTTTCTGAACGACCGGCACTCATACTTTTGTATGGAAACCTACTCAAGGCAGTCTGCTTCCAAATCGCCCGTAGCTGTGTTTCGAAAACGGTATGTGAGATTACGAATTGCATTCGTAACCCTTCGCCACAGAGCCAGCCCAGATGAAAGGGTTGAGTTGAAAGCACGAAACAAAAGACAAGTCCACGAACAAACATCTCACCATCCCGACAGACTCGTGGGCAAATTTGATAAATGTCTGAAGACCCAGAGCAGCTGTTATCGAGACAACTGTCGAGAGGTTGTGACCTCTTGAGTGGTTGGTACTTTTGCCCGTGTCATACTGACATAGGAATCCGATGTTTGGGTGTTCTTTATTCTCTCCTTTGACAAATTCAGCTCTGAAAATGAGATTAAGTGTAGCTAATGAATTCTCACTTACATGCTTCTTTTCATGTATACTTGAGTAGGCATTAGGCTGGTTACGAACATATCTAAGTAGTCCTTAAGCTGACTACTAACATATTTGTGTAGCCCTTAGGTTGGTTACTAACATATTTGAGTAGCCCTTAGGCTGGTTACTGACATATTTGAGAAGTCCTTAGGCTGGAGACGAATATATCCGAGTAGTCCTTAGGCTGGAGACGAATATATCCGAGTAGTCCTTAGGCTGGTAACCAACATATTTGAGTATACATTAAGTTGGTTACTTACATATTTGAGTATTCATTAGGCTGGTTACTGACATATTTGAGTAGATCTTAGGTTGCGGGCAAATATATCAGAGTAGTCCTTAGGCTGGTTACTAACATATCTCAGTAGTCCTCTGGTTACTAACATATTTGAGTAGTCCTTAGGCTGGTTACTAACATATTTGAGTAGTCCTTAGGCTGACTACTAACATATTTTGAGCAACTCTTAGGTTGTTACAAACATATTTGAGCAGCCTTTATGCTTGTTACTAACATATCCAAGAAAAGGCATTTGATAGAGTAGATAGAAACAAGCTGTGGGAAATCCTTAAACAATATGGTGTGAGTACACATCTAACAAACCTATGTAGAAGCTTATATAACAACAGTGAATGCATAGTGAGAGCAACTGGGGGACACTCAGAACCTTTCACCATAAGATCTGGAGCACGAAAAGGTTGTGTCCTGTCCTCTCTCTTGTTCATAACATATATAGACAATATATGTAAAGAAACCAGCCAAACAGAGGCCGCAAGAATACCGCATGACGAGAACACAGAAGAAGAACCATCTGCATATCTAACCATTAGAGAACTCCTGTTTGCGGACGACCAAGCACTAATAACAAATTCAGAAGCTGAATTACAAGACTACATGAATAGTCTAAACGAAATGTGTAGGGAACATAACATAAAAATTAGCAAAAGCAAAACAGAGGTAATGACTATAACTAAAGAAGAAAAAACAACAACAATTCACCTAAACTAACATCCCTTGAAACAAGTAAAGAGTTTCAAATACCTAGGAAGTATAATATCATCAAATGGCAGATCAGAAGATGAGATCGAAAATAGATGCAATAAGGCAAACCAACTCATTGGAAAAATGGCACCAATACTAAAGAAAAAACATGAATCAATAACTACTAAGATAGCACTTTATAATACAATCTTCCTACCAACTCTATGCTACCAATGCCAAACCTGGACTGTCACGGAAAAACTGCAGTTTAGTGATTCCTTGATAACTTACATATCAAATTGCAATGAAGGAGGAGGGTTAACAATTGTGTACTTCATTCTGAGAGGAGGAATACATTAAAGATCATTGACCTCCGAATATAAAAATAGGATACAGGTGTTCGCAGAGTTCATTGTCTGACAATCGGATCGGACGGACACGAGAACCGGGGAAATCGCGTGGAGAAAAAATTAACGGAGAATGCTTTGAAGTGCGACGAGCGATGAACGGAGGAACAGCGTAACAACGGAGGAAACGAGCAAATAGTCACTACGTGATTTTACCGCCTTTTGATGGGCAGGATACGGCAAATTTGATTGTAGATCAAACAATCAACGGAGGATTGGACACTCAATATAAATACTAGCAACTGGGTTTTCTGGTTAGTGTGTGTTCCAAACTGGGCTGAAGGATCTATGCATCTTGAGTGGGGAAAGAAATACACGTCCCTAATGGTTGAAAGAATATGGGATATTAGTGTGTTATTCGCTAGTGTATTTCGATTCCGGGATGATAAGTGTATATATAAGGTAGTATAACTTTAGAGTAATAGTTTTAGCATAGGAAAATAGATGTGTGTGCATAGTGTTTACCATTGCTTTCTATTAGTGAATAGTTTAGACTTTGGTGAATTCATATGTCTTATGTTGGTGTTTACTTCGGAAGCCTTGTCATTGCGGCTGGAGAAGGACACTTGCATAAGTAGTATTAAGTGGCAGACCCTATCACTTGATATGTTATACTTCTCACAGGTTCAAACTCCCATCCGGATATATCAGAGAAGATAGACACATACTTCTTGTGTACAGGAAAAGCTTGTATTGATAAACTCAAGGCATTTCATTTGTGGGGAGAGCAAATACCTCAATAAACCAAGGAATAACTTAGACAGGGTAAAATACGAAATAAACTATACTTTTAAAGGAACTTTGAAAAAGAAGATCCAGATAACCAAAGTAATAATGGAAAAAGAAAGATAAGTTTGCAGAAAGCGAAACAAAATAAAACTACATACGTCTTGTATGCATAGTGAAGAAACAATAGACAAGTCAAAACATTGCTAGTAATTAGAGACAATATGCAGAACTGTGGTGATGTGGTTTTTCCGGTGTTGGATAAGTACTTTCATGAAACAGACTCGGGCGAAGTCATAAACTTACTGGAATATTACTAATTTACGGTGATCCAGTGGTGAACAGTTTTGTTTCGTTCAATAACGGATTTACCTTCACTCAAGCATACGGATCATCCAGGGTGAGAGCTGTCCTGTTTGATGTGCTGTCCTGTGGTTTTGCGGAATGATTGGGCGAGATGTGATACCGCTGATAGACATTACGAGTTCAGTCTTGCACCAACAATAGAATACACTATCAACTACGCTTACACAGTCCATACATACACCAGACATAGTTTTTATTAATAAATATTTTATTAATCGTTGAAAGGAACTGTTGTCGGAGTATGTGTTGAGGGAATAATAGAGAGAGAGAGAAAGGAATAGATATATGGAAGGGAAGACAGAAGGGAGGAGTGTAGACAGAAGTCATTCAATAATTCCAAAAGATAATAATCTTGAAGATGTGCTTGTTGATTCCACTTTCCTCCCGGGAAAATAAGTGACATAAATGGTGGAGCGAGCGGGGTAGATACATAATACCCATATGAACTGGAGGCATAACAGGGATATGCATAGAGGGGTACCTGCATATTGGCACAGGCATAGCGGAGTACCTGCATGTTGGGACATACTGATTGGAATAAATATAAGTATACATTGATGACTTTTAATGGAAGGACGTCCATTGGATATATGGTGCCATTACATTTATGGTAGAAACATTTCATTAATGCTGGTGACTTTACAGTGAGAAAGTTCCAGACAGGGTGAATGTGGATAGGTGGTAAGACACATTACATACCTAGTCACACGGTCACACGTCTACATAAGTCTTTATCCTATATCTCCTCTTGTGGATGAGAGAGTGGTTGTGATGTACTGTGTGGTGTCGTAGATTAATAATATTGGATAGACATAGATAAATGATATAGGTTCTAGGTAGAATATAATTCTATAGTGAGTATTGCTTTACTGCCTTGAAGTGTCTGTACTCTATTTGCTGACTTACCTTCTTTAATATGGCCACTCCTAAACTAACAACAGCAGAACTTAGGGCCAACGGGGAAGAAATAGGGTTATCTGGTTCGGCCCTAACGGATTACGTACAGGAGAGAGAGAGGGAAATTCGTCAAGCAGAACGAGAAGATCGGAAGGCTGAGTTGGAATTGAAACGCATGGAAATGGAACAAATCAGCAAGCGGTTGGACGCGGAAGAGGCCAACAAGATACGGGAACATGAATACCGCATGAAAGAGATGGAACTCAAAACACAAACTAAGGGAGAAATAGATGGCGCGGAAGGCGGATCATCGATACATGGTGCAACCAACATGAGTGGATCTAGCTACCATGCAATGAAGTTTCCCTTAGCTGTTTATGAGGAGTCTAAAGAAAGATTTGACAACTTTGCGAATCGGTTCGAGGCTATGGCAGTCGCTATGGGACTGGATAGAAGCCGATGGGCTCTTAAATTATCCCAGGCTTTACGTGGTTCAGGGTACGAGGTCTACACACGCCTACCACCAGGACATGAAAATCAGTACGAGGAATTAAAAGCCGCTTTGATGAAGCATTATGAGGTCACAGCACAAACGTATCGGAAGAAGTTTAGATCGTCTAGACGAGAGCCGGGAGAGCTATTCGCCGCCTACAGTCTGAGGCTGAAATCCTATCTCCAGAAATGGATGGACTTGGCAGAATTCAAGAGGGATTATGAGAGTCTCGAAGAGATGATGGTGGTCGACCAGATGCGAAAGCAAATGTCGAAACCTCTCAGAACCTTCTTGGGAGAACAAGGGGCGGAACGGATTGATGTTGTGAATAAGCTGGCGGAACGATTCGTAGAGGTACATGGGGAGACTGCGGAACTAAGTACACAAACCAAAGGTCAGGAGAAACAAGAGAAAAAGAAACCTAAAAACTGGGAAGGAGAAAAAGTGGAACCTTATATAAAGCAGTCACATGAGAGAGTTCAGAGAAGGTGAAGGAAGGAAACCAGAACACCTCGAATTCTCCAGCGAAACGACAGTGGTCCGAGAAGTGGTGTTCAATCTGCAAGGTGCCCTCTCATAACACGAAGGACTGCAGATCGAAACCTAAAAGTTCTTACTTCGCAGCATGCAAAGTGATTCCTACGACGGTGATCACAGACAAGGCTGAGGTCGGCGAAGGAGCTAGGAACAAAAAGGACACACGGAAACCTAGGAAGGGAACATGGTGCACACACTGCCGGTCGAAAACACATAATACTGTGGACTGCAGATGCAAGGCAGAAGACGCCAATTGCATAACCAACCTCGAGGAATCAAAAGAGGAAGGCAAGGAAACGGTCAAGGAGATGAAAGACACTCAGGACCAAGAGAGACCACCTGTGGTTGAACTGATTGAAGTAAATGGCCAACAGGTTGCTTGTCTCTACGATACAGGTTTGGATGGGGAAGCTGTGATAGACGCCAGCTTGGTACGCCCAGACCAACTTACAGGGGAGACCATAGAAATACAGCCGGCAATGAGGAGTGCTGTTACCATGACGCTGCCAATTGCCAAGGTGGAGATTAAATCCAGGTACGTCACGGGCATTATTCCAGCTGCTGTATTATCTGACTCCTTATTTCCCATGATCATTGGCACGAAATATGTCTTTTTGGGGATGCCCAAACAGCCAGCCCACAAGGGAACAGTAGTCAGTGGATCTCAAGGGAAGGAAAAAGAGGCAGAGACACTATGCGACAACTCAGGGATAGGAGAATTGCATACTGCCCAGAGGAAGGATACTACGTTGCGTCCTTGCTACAGGAAGCTGCAAAGAAGTGCTGAGCCACCAGAAAGGGGACAGTACTTTCTGAAGAATCGACTACTCTATCGGAGAGCTGGGAGGGGAGATAACCTGCACGAGCAGTGGGTGGTTCCAGAGACCCACCGTCCTCACATTCTTCAGAGTGGACACATCATAGGCGTGAATCGACATATGGGTGTCAGAGAAACATTGCAGCAGATTTCCGGCCATTATTGCTGGCCAGGAATGACCGGAGATGTACGCCGGTGGTTGAAGTCTTGTTCGGAGTGCCAGAACGCACCACCCAACAAGCGGACTAAGAGTAACATAGCTCTTAAAGTGGAAGACAAAGTGGAAGTGTGGGGTCCAGCAGAGACCAATATACTCCAAGTAGGATGGAAAGGACCTTATCCTGTGGAAAAGGTGGTGTCCAAGAACATCTACAAAATCCGGATCGGGGAAGAGCAGAAAAATCTCCCTAGACATCTCATTAGGAAATATGAGGAGAGATCCGGGAGCAAAGCTTCGCACTTTATGGTGATGGCAGCCATTGGGACAAAGGTTACCAGTCCAGACGAAGACCAGAGATCGCCAGTACAACATAGGAGGGCCTATGGGACAGTACGTGATAGGTCAGATTTACCCAACGAAAGGAGGAGGGAAATCACACGTCAGGGAAAGGACAAGAGGGAAACTTTCACTAGTAACCAAGTTCAGAAGGGGTGGGTAACGTCGGGAAAGGCGAGAAATACCCAGGACTCCAACCGAAGATTGGCTGACCAGATACAATATCGCCCAAGATGGTCCTGGAAGCAAAAGTCCAGGAGGTTTGGGAAAGACGACTCGGTCCAACGAGGACGAGGTGGAACATCCTCAGAGGCAAAGCCGGGGGAAACCAAGAGGACATGGAAGCAGTGTTACAATCAGGATGGGACAATCCGTCTGTATTGTGAGCCGTCGCTGACGCAAGTCGAGGGAAGGTCGACCGGACGTATAGGAGCGAGGAGCCAACACTAGTTTCAGTCATGAGTAGTATGGTAGGGTGCCTATGAGGTCGCCTACTGGATGAGGTGTTGATCCATGTGAGGATCCAATCATATCATCAACACGTGATGTTCATAGCTACTTCAGAGAAGCTCAACGCACGGTGGATGTGATGGACGTTGTTGTTGCAACAGGACTTCACAGTGGAATACATCTCTGGTAAGGAGAATGTAGAAGCGGATTTCTTTTCTAGACATCCAACTCCGGAGGAAGAGGAATAAGTTGGAGGATCATAGGAATCAAAACTACAGTGATGAAGAGTCGACGCGGTCAACTCTCTTAAGAGGGGGCCTATGTCACGGAAAAACTGCAGTTTAGTGATTCCTTGATAACTTACATATCAAAATGCAATGAAGGAGGAGGGTTAACAATTGTGTACTTCATTCTGAGAGGAGGAATAAATTAAAGATCATTGACCTCCGAATATAAAAATAGGATACAGGTGTTCGCAGAGTTCATTGCCTGACAATCGGATCGTACGGACACGAGAACCGGGGAAATCGCGTGGAGAAAAAATTAACGGAGAATGCTTTGAAGTGCGACGAGCGATGAACGGAGGAACAGCGTAACAACGGAGGAAACGAGCAAATAGTCACTACGTGATTTTACCGCCTTTTGATGGGCAGGATACGGCAAATTTGATTGTAGATCAAACAATCAACGGAGGATTGGACACTCAATATAAATACTAGCAACTGGGTTTTCTGGTTAGTGTGTGTTCCAAACTGGGCTGAAGGATCTATGCATCTTGAGTGGGGAAAGAAATACACGTCCCTAATGGTTGAAAGAATATGGGATATTAGTGTGTTATTCGCTAGTGTATTTCGATTCCGGGATGATAAGTGCATATATATAAGGTAGTATAACTTTAGAGTAATAGTTTTTAGCATAGGAAAATAGATGTGTGTGCATAGTGTTTACCATTGCTTTCTATTAGTGAATAGTAGACTTTGGTGAATTCATATGTCTTATGTTGGTGTTTACTTCGGAAGCCTTGTCATTGCGGTTGGAGAAGGACACTGGCATAAGTAGTATTAAGTGGCAGATGACTATCACTTGATATGTTATACTTCTCACAGGTTCAAACTCCCATCCGGATATATCAGAGAAGATAGACACATACTTCTTGTGTACAGGAAAAGCTTGGTTGAGAAACTCAAGGCATTTCATTTGTGGGGAGAGCAAATACCTCAATAAACAAAGGAATAACTTAGACAGGGTAAAATACGAAATAAACTATACTTTTAAAGGAACTTTGAAAAAGAAGAATAGAAGATCCAGATAACCAAAGTAATAATGGTAAAAGAAAGATAAGTTTGCAGAAAGCGAAACAAAATAAAACTACATACGTCTTGTATGCATAGTGAAGAAACAATAGACAAGTCAAAACATTGCTAGTAATTAGAGACAATATGCAGAACTGTGGTGATGTGGTTTTTCCGGTGTTGGATAAGTACTTTCATGAAACAGACTCGGGCGAAGTCATAAACTTACTGGAATATTACTAATTTACGGTGATCCAGTGGTGAACAGTTTTGTTTCGTTCAATAACGGATTTACCTTCACTCAAGCATACGGATCATCCAGGGTGAGAGCCTGTCCTGTTTGATGTGCTGTCCTGTGGTTTTGCAGAATGATTGGGCGAGATGTGATACCGCTGATAGACATTACGAGTTCAGTCTTGCACCAACAATAGAATACACTATCAACTACGCTTACACAGTCCATACATACACCAGACATAGTTTTTATTAATAAATATTTTATTAATCGTTGAAAGGAACTGTTGTCGGAGTATGTGTTGAGGGAATAATAGAGAGAGAGAGAAAGGAATAGATATATGGAAGGGAAGACAGAAGGGAGGAGTGTAGACAGAAGTCATTCAATAATTCCAAAAGATAATAATCTTGAAGATGTGCTTGTTGATTCCACTTTCCTCCCGGGAAAATAAGTTACATGGACAATGACAGAAAAGGAGAAAAGAAAAATTACAACAACAGAAATGAGATTCCTGAGAAGAATACTCAACGTATCAAGAAGAGATAAGATTATAAATGAAGAAATCAGGACTAAAGTGGGGGTTGTAGCAGCACTAAATTTTATTAGAAAGCAGCAAGTCAAATGGTTTGGCCATGCAAGCAGGTTACCAGTCAACAGCATACCACAATAAGCAATGATGTACAGACCATACGGAAACAGAGGAAGAGGCCGACCACGTAAACGTTGGATGGAGGGAATAGCAGAGTCCATGGGAATATCGATACATAAAGCCCATAATCGGGCACTCTCACGATGTTTATACTTCACCTCGACACCGCAAGGTACAAGAGGAACATGATGAGATGAGATGAGACTAACATATCCGAGTAGTCTTTAAGCTGGTTACCAACATATGTGAGCATTCCTTAGGCTGGTTACTAACATATTTGAGTAGGCCTTAGGCTGTTTACTAATATTCTTAATCGTTGTTTATTCTTCGGCTTGCCGAGCCTCTAAGACGCTTTTCCAAAAGCACAATCTGTTTTCTTTCTCTCTAATCACAATGATGTTGCTACACTCCATGACATTCAGTGCTTTTAGTTCAAGTTCCACGCTTTCTCCGTCCATTTCTTTTAGTCTCTTACCATGGATTTGCTCTAAAGAAGATCAAATAAGAAGTCTTTGCCATGGCGATAAAGGAAATATCACAAAGAACTGAAATTTCGTATGGTGTTTATTCAATTTCAGCATAGTCACCATTTGAATAGATACTCTTTTGCTACATCTAATTGACCTTGAAAAACAAAAGGGAATAGAACACACACACTATTTGTCGAAAGAAACCCGTTTTTGCATGCAAATATGGTTTCTTCATCACTGCCAAAATGATTTCCTCTGAGCTATTATTTTAAGATTTGGGAAAATAACAGAAAAATTCTGAAGGAAACAAATCCGGAGAATAGAGTGGATGTAAAAGAAACTTAGTTTTCACATCCTCTTGCCCGGAAGTCCCTACTATTTTACTGTATTTTCCTTCCCTGTGTTAACATTCATGTTTCCCATAAAGATTAGAAAATATGCTGGAAGTCGGCGTTGCTGAAAGATTTAACGCGCTTAATCTGCTGATCGCGAGGTATTGGTTGCATTCTAATCATCAGTCAGTCTGGACTTGACTTCCCGTCCTTGGCTTGGGGACGTCAATTACAAGCACCTCAGAAGTCGGAGTTGGCTCGCCTAATGGCGAGGGACACTGGTAACAGAAAAAGCAAACCTCACTCAAAAATCATATCAGTGCACTCACTACTAGTAGCAAGTGAGCTTAAAGCAAGCGAACACAAAACAGGATACCTTGTTCAGCCGTGTTCCCTATCCAAAAACACAATGTCTAGGTATATTCTATATGAGATAAAAATGTCACACTCAAGTTTAGCGTCTCCTGGGTGTAATAGCGTATAACTATCTTTTTTGAATAAAACCATCCTCTATCTACCTGGACTCTGCCACAACTAAGATATTAACCATCATATTGTTGGCCTTTAGGTTCGGGTTATCCAGTGTCACCGCCTTGTAAACAGGCGCACGTTTCATATTCTTATTTGCGGTGCCTCCGTCTAATTTGTATATGTCCGTTATCAGTTTGCTCCCTTTCACATTACACTGCGGAGGACATGTCATTGCAGATTGGCCGACTACTTAGAGCAGTGGTTCTCAACCGGTGGGGGAATTTTAGTTTCGGGGGGTGGGGTGTTGTGTGGTTGTGGGGGGGGGAATTAAGATTTTTCAAGATTGCGTTAGTACAAGAACCGATTACTTGATATTTTTTTCCCCTCCATACTTTACGGTTCTGTACTTGTCGCCCTTCTGAAATTCGTTTTATAACATAAGTAGAACCACAAATCATGTTTTATGTAGACGTCTATTCATTTTGAATGAATTATGCACCATGGGTTGGTCAGAAGAAGTCGCTGTAGGCATTCAGGCAAGCATCCCATTGCTTAGGTAGGCGGCGAATGTCGTCCGCAAAAAAATGTTTGTGATTGCTCACTGAAACAAGTGTTTACCGCGTTCATTACGTCTGCATCTGTGTTATATCGTTGCCCCTTGAGAGCTTTGTTTAGAGGTCCGAACAAATGAAAATCCCATGGTGACAAATCAGGACTATTGGCTGGATGTTGCAGAATTTCCCACTTCTTCCTTGCAAATGCTTCCTGTACAATCTTTGCGACATGCAGGCGAGCATTATCGTGCAACATAATCACACCGCGAGAAAGCATGCCGGGTCGTTTATTATTGATGGCTTTTTGCAGCTTCTCTAGTGTTTGCAAGTAGTGGGTAGAGTTGATGTTGACGCCAGGTTCTTTAAAGTCTGCCAAGAATAGCCCTTCATGGTCAAAAAATGCGCTCAGCATAACCTTACCAGCGGAAACCTGTAACTTGAATTTTGTTTAAGCTTTTGGTGATCCAGTATGCGTCCATTGCATGCTCTCTCTCTCTTTTGCTGATCGGCTCAAAGTGATGACACCATGATTCATCGCCTGCCACTATGCTGAAGAGAAATGCATACCTTCCACTCTATAACGCAGCAAGTGGTTCAGGCACCATCCCATGCGTTCCTCTTTTTGGTAGTCGGTCAACATCCGTGGTACCCACTGTGAACACACCTTCCGATATTGTAGTTTCTTACGAACGACCTTTTGAATTGACCCAACAGACACATCAAATTCTTTCGCTAGCGAACGTATGCTTCGACAAAGGTTCATCTGTACTGCTGCATCAATTTTGGCGATGGTTTTTTTCTATTGCAACAATATGCGCTTGACCAGGCCGTCGAAGATCTGTCGTGAACTACGTCCTTTCCGAAACATTCGTGCCCAGTCTGTCACTGTTGTCTTCGACACACATTTGTTACCGTACGCTGCCTGCATTCTTCGATGAATGTCCACTGGTCGACATCCTTCAAATGAAAGAAACTGAATCACCGCTCTTTGAGCTTCTTTGGACGGATTTTGGATCAACCCGGCCATTTTCTCAACTGTCAAAAACAGAACCTATGCATCATGGGACGATAAGCACGTGCTCTTTTATTCATTGGTCAGTACTTATCACATGTCTATGACATGATCATGTTCAATGTACTCAATTAGGCGCGGTGCGGCACGAACGGATTTCAAATGAACGCCCTTTTACACACACACACACACACACACACACACACACACACACACACACACACACACACACACACACAAACACACATTTCCTTCACAATGTCAACTACATTGAAACAATCCGGCACCTGTTCTTTGAAACCTCTCTGTGCAGTTTTTTTTTTTTCTTTTCCATTGGTGATAACATCCTTAGCAGCGTCTAAAGATAGTTCCTGTATACTATGTTTTCTGTGAATCCACCTATGCTCGTTTTGTTTCATTTGTATGGAGACAGCGGTTGCCCACTAGAAGGATCATCATCGACACTAACAAGAGCTTCAAGGAAACTCCTGCGCCACTCAAATATTTGCGATCGCTTCATTGTTGCGTCACTACATGCTTTACTAGGCAAATTTAATGTCTCTAATGGTGAATACAATAAATGTCTCTAAGGGTGAAACACAATTTGGCATTGATATATTGATAAATGTGGGGGATTTCCAACCCTGGAGATGCTACGTTCTTAGTACATAAAATCCTATCACTTGGGGACTAAATGAGCAGGTTACAGCAGCAATGGTGTCTTCCTCAACATCACGGCATGTAACAAAGTTGTAGTATCAGTAGAGACTCAGTCATTCAACTGTCAACAACTGTCATCTGCTGTCTGTAGTACCATGCGGTGTAGCCTTGAGCTTGAGGAATTAAGTCCGCCTGCATATTGTAGTAGTCTCCGCGAACTGTGCACGGTTAGGGTTTTTATTTTCTCCCCCAAAAGAAAAGAAATCTACACCTTACTGAGGACTCGAACCCCGGGGTTTAGAAGCTACTATTATAAGATAAAACAAGTGAAAATAAAATATGCGTGCATGTTTTTTTTTTTTTTTTTTTTTCACAGAAAAATACCAACGATAATTCTAACTAGGAATACAGTACCAAGTTGACAAGAAGAGGCCGTTGTTGCAAGTAAAGGTAACAAAAACATTCACGATGACAGCCTACAGTCATGTTTCGCGTTAAGATTAACGATCAGAAATGTTAATTTCTTCAGTGAAGAGTTCCCCTTACTTGAATGCTGTCGGCATGCCCATGTAGCGCTGCTTGACCTTGAATCCCTTCTTTCTCAAGAAATCTACCAGAAGGTCATGGCTCTTTACTTCCCTCCCTGGTGGTTCGCTGTATCGCCATAGATCTTCAGCTGTACACACAATTTTGTAACAATTTCTTTCATATTATGTATATATTAGTTATTCGTTATATATATCATATTTCGTTATTCAAATTCACTACGGGCAAACATTGCTTTGAATATTCTGTATAGTTAAATAATGATATAAAATCGTAAAACCTAAAAACAAAACTGTATCTGCTACATGAAAGCGTTTGGTGTTCATAAACATTGGTCTTTATGATTACAAAACTGATATTTTAAAGTTCATAACGAAGAAAACTGGCTCGTAAACAAAATGCTCATCATCATCTTCCACTTTTGTGGTCAAGCGTCGCGGGGGTGAATAGTTGGTACTCCAAGGAAAGGTCAGGCGGACACATTAGCAAAACGCAACTGGTACGGCTGGTATTGGGATTCCTCGCTAGGTGTTGAAAATTAGGACAGAGCTCGTATTGGTAATTTCTAGAGTGCTGTGATATATGTTCTTGACTCAACTCAACTCTGGAAAGCAACGGTTTCTGGGTGAAGAAGTAAGGCTAAATCAACGTGAAGGTGGTCACGGGACATTAAAGACACCCAGCACAAGCGTGCGGCAGGAGCACTGGCAACAGATCCAGAGTATTCCCCCACGGGATGTGATGAGAGCTACATTCTGTAAAGGACCTGCTGCATGATATTGACTATCATTATAGCTACGAAGTGCTGTGAGCTCTCTCTCTGTATGAAAAAGCACACAGTGTACTTTAGTATACCCTGCGCCATTAGAAGTAGTTAAAGAATCGCCACAAATTGCCAAACTCCACGTAAGTGGCTAGAGAAGTTGAGACTGCAAAAACAAATCTATAAAAGAGTAAATAACACCCCCCCCCCCCCCCCCCGCCATTTTTTTCAAGTATTTCTACAGGTATAGTCTGTTAATCTGTGTGTTTTCATGTGTTGCACTGTTCTTCTTCTTTCTTCTTCTTCTTCTTCTTCTTCTTCTTCTTCTTCTTCTTCTTCTTCTTCTTCTTCTTCATCCGGAATGTTTGTTCTGCTTTTTACAGAACAGCTGCGATATTTACGCCTTTTGGCCGACACATCCGACTTCTTCAGGCATTTGTTGACATGGTTAACCTTCCCGGGTGATGGACTGTTCAATTATCATTCGATGCGCAGTTTGTTCGTTCAAGCTAAGTGGACAAGGCAGCCGTGACTCACTCATTACGTTCATCCTTATTACCGCATCTTTGGGCATATATATCCTGTCTCAACTGTGAAACAATCTTCCACAAGAAATCAAATACACCGCCAATCCCTATACATACAATCATAACCTATTTGAACATTATCTCAGCACAGACTACATTAAGACCCTTAAGATACAAACAAAAAAGAAAGAAAAAACACAATTATAATTATCTCAAAGGACAACCAGTATAATAAACACTCCCCTAAGTGTGATGATACGTAACACATGCCTTTTTACAAAAGTAAATTACAGTCAAACCCATCATTTTATTTTTTTTTAACATTTTTTTTTTGGGGGGGGGGGGGGGTGATACCTAGGCAAGTTTACGTTCAATAGTTTGCCATTGCTTTTTGAACGAACTGCGCCCTCAACCCCGTCACCACGAAGCCAGCCACACATATCTTAGGTTATTATAATTGCTATGTCAAAAATTAGTTTGAGTGAGTCATGTATTGATTATTGTACATTTTCCATGCGTTTTAATGCATATTGTTTCTTTTGTTGTCATTGTTGTCTAAGATTAGCTTAATGAGCGATACATGAATGAAATGATGTATGAGGGCAGAGAGATAAGAAAAGCAGAAAGCCAGACGGGCCTCCATGCCCAATTCTTAACCCTTTGAAAATAAATTTCGTCCGTTCGTTTTTGCAATTTCCAGTTTAAACACTCACCAATTCTGTTCAGGTCATGTTGTTGCTGTTCTATGGCAGTGAAGGCGATCTTTTTCTCCGATGATAAGATGTACTCTTCCTTGGCTTTCATGAGACCGGTCTGTCTAAAGCCAGAGTCAGACAAGCAAGGTTACCCAGTTATCGATCTTGGTCTGTGTCAGAAGCTATGACAGGTAAAGAAATTAATGGCTCTTTACTCTTAGAATATCAGTTTATTTTTTACATGCTAGAGTCTCAGATGGGCAATGGATTGAAGTCTACTAATAATTAGATACTCAAACCCTATGCAGGAAGAAATCTAGGCAGAATTACAGCCAGTCTATATGAGCTGTGGTGAACAAAGGCCTAGTTGGGATGGTTTTTGGGTAGGCACACATAGCGGCGTATGTGTGGGATCAGTGACAAAAACGATTAAAACATCTCGATGCTGAGATTCAGGGTACGAACGCACCAGAGAAGAAAGACACCTGGGAGTCATGATCCTGGTGGTTCCACCCTTGAAGCATGCCAGCAAGGTAAATGGACATACATATTAGCCGAGGGTGGGGGGGGGGGCTACTTCTGACGATCGGAGGACTCTTATCCTGCTTACTCCATGGTGGAGTTCATATCACTAACCTGCCTCTCGGCGGGCTGCAAATTCTGGTGGCCGGCCTTGTCCACCTGCCTGAATTTTGGGCTTGTAAATAGCAAGGAAGGGTTTGCACTATAGTCCCCATGGAGTATCGGATTGAGACTAAACTCTATAAACTAACCTCACTTCTACAAATACGAGCTATTTTGCGCCTTCAAACTACCGGAATGACCATGCATCAGCATTAAAAATACAAGAAATTTGTCCAACGGTTTCAGCAACCAACCGACAATTGTGAGAACGTTGCAGCGGGGATTTCCAAATATTTAGGCTGGAGTCCTCTGGCACCAGAAAATACACATCCCAGAGACCTCTTACTTTAAACAAATCACGTATTGTAAAATTAAAGTACGTAAAATACTCCTTTTCATCCGATGGATAGCGTGGTTAATGTGTGGCAGGCCGCTTTTACATGACAATATCTGGTGCTCATTTTAGACGGTGGACCTAGAAGCCTTGATCATCGAAAAGTAATCCCCTCACGGAGAAGGTTCGACAAACTTGACTACCAGACCGGCAGACCTGCGTCCTGGTGACTGCGTCATTTGGACTACCAATCTAGTTTTATGAACATTAAGTTAAATACAGACAATTACATCTTTCAAATGTTTCTGAATTGAATAATTACATAACTATTCACATACACAGTACACCATTACAATTACATTACTTTCAGTTGTGATGAAAAATGCTTTACATGACGTTGCGATGAACTCCTGGTTAATTTTCTAAGCAATATTACGTTAGTTTAGTTTAGTTTTAGTCGATGGATTAACATCACGGCACACGGGTGTAACCCATAAGTGCTCCGTCCTTCTCCTAACTCAAACCTGAGTTTGGAGAAACTCAAGCTCAGTGCACGAACTCCGTAGCACGGCGAGGATCCTGAAATACTTTGGGTAGATTTTTAACTTGAAATTTTGCCCATTAGGCTACCCTTTTTCGATTTCCAACTGCCAAGAGATTTTTTGCGTGCGCAACAATACACACGGACGTCCGATCTCACTACCCAGAGACCAGGGGACATTTTATTACTAGAGGGCCACGTGAAAAAGTCCCGGTCCACACCGGGGATTGAACCCGGGACCTCCAGCACTCGAGGCGGACATCATACCTTGAGACCACGCAGCCCCCTAATTAATTTAATTTAATTTTACGTTCAATAGTTTGCATTGTTTCTGAACGAAAAGTCCATATGACTGGTGTAGGGAAATGTACATATATAAAACACATTACAATTGTCTTCAGCGTCTAAAGTAATTAGTGCAGAGTCCGCGGGTTACGTTTAGATGCAGGAGTAGTAGTTGTAAAAGAATAAAACGAATACAAAGAAGAAGAAGAAGAAGAAGAAGAAGAAGAAGAAGAAGAAGAAGAAGAAGAAGAAGAAGAAGAAGAAGAAGAAGAAGAAGAAGAAGAAGAAGAAGAAGGATAATAATATTCAGACAAGAAAGAAACAAACTGCTTCACTTTCCTGTCGGAATATTATTATCCCCTATCGTTGTCTTCAGAAAGATAAGAGACACCATCAGTAGTAGAAACAGTGGTGGTATAGAAGTGGAGAAATCTCTATTAGTATTAGATTCCCCAGCTGCTGCGTCTCAATGAACAACATTTTGTAAAAGTAAACTATCATAAATTATAAATTAAAACAAGTTTGCAAGAAACAAGAGCAAACTGTATCGGCAAACTAGACTCCGTGGAGTTTCATATAACCCGGATAAAGCTGCGTTACACTGCAACAAATACAGACATCATGGACGGAAGCTTGCAGAAGTAATGTCTTAACTATCGTGTCAGGATGTGACGTCAACGTCTAGACATGGCAAAATCAATGGCGTCATTTGAAAATGATATATTCCAGTTATCAGTCAGTTATCAGTTATCAGTTGGGGTATCATCATTGCACTCCGGGCGGTCCCTGACGCTCAGATTCCCCCCCTCCCCCACATATGCATCAGCGTTCGTGGTAATCGTGCCAGATCTGTGTTGGGGTGACGGGCACCTCGTTTTCCCGTGTATCTCTCGGTTGGCCGGCCTTCTTACCCCAAGTCTTTTATCCTGGACAGCGATGTTTGGGTACACGTCGTCAAAAAAGGTTCCC